>JALPQD010000538.1:0-131537 GCA_023101885.1 Typhlomys cinereus | reverse complement strand
TGGCTCAGGGTTAGACTTCCTGTCTTTTGGCCTGCAGAAGTGACCTGATTCTGATCCCCCAACCCCATGGAAAAACACCAGGCAGAAACGGCGTGCGGCCTGAACACTCTGGCCCGAGTGGAGCTAGGAAATCCCAGAGTTAAGCCAAAAGGAAAATAAAGCATCCAGCATGACCTCCAGAGTCACCTGTGCCGTCCACAGAGACAACACAGTGCCCCCGACAACACACACACACACACACACACACACACACCACACACACCACACAGTGAGAAGGCTTTTCTCATCCTGAGAGATGTCTTCAACCAAGGGAGAGAAGAAAGCGAGAACATACAAGTGTCCACTGAAGTGGGCACTGCAGGGGAGAAGAGGACCAGGGTGGGGGGGGGGCCCGGGCAGCTCCACAGGACTTAGGGGAGTGAGTGACAGTAGCTGCAGGTGTCAACTTGACCATCAGAGGCTCCATTTCTGGGCACATTTGTTAGAAATCAGTAGTCAAGGCCAGCCCACGTGGACTAGTCCTTGGCCAGTGAGTAAGATAAGGGAACGGCTTAGTGGTGTGGTATTCTTCGGTGTACTTGGCCAGCCATGCTTATCTAGCAGTGAGAATTGTCTCCCATCTCAGCAATGGTTGCGGGGTGGCCTGCCCCTGCTGGTGGTGGTTGATATCGGCAACATCCAGTGGTTACCGCAGCTACTGTTTTTCCTAACCATTTGCCTCTGCTGAGGCTGCCCCGGCTCTCCCCTCCATCACACCCTGGGAGGCCGGATTCCCTCTCGCCTCACGTCCTCCTTCAGGCCTTCCATACACAGAAGCCCCTGTAAACAGTTTGCTTTTTGAAGACAGACAGCCTGTCCTCGGCAGGCAGACAGTGTCTGCAAGCAGCCCTTCCCCCACCAAGGCTCAGTTTCCAAACTGGCCTGATAGCATCCGGGTTACCATTCCTTGTCTCCTGGAGTCTTTCCTTGTGCTTGAAGCCTCACCATGACCTCAGTACCCCAGCTAGTGTCAACCTGGTGCAAGTGGAGATTGCAGATGTCGGGTGAGCCTGAGCTCCGGGGTGTGTGACTAGGGCAGAGTTCCAGGCGCTCTAACGCCAGAGGTGCTGTAATCACCAGGGGGTGACAGTCCGTGGCCTAGGGACTTCCCCAGTGTTCACATGTCTTGGTGCCATCCGAGGACGCACAACCTGGAGAGTTCTGCGGCGCTGCAGCCAGACACACAGCCCCAGCACTCCTACGGCGGCGACAAAGGAGTCCGTGCCCCAAGGGACTGACTACTTTCCATCCTCTTGCGGCCCGTGCTTCTTGTGGGATGCGGAGAACCCCACGAGCCCAGAGCCTTGACCAGAAGAGGTCCCGCGGCTTCGTGCGCAGTGCTCCCCCAGGGCCGTCTGTGGTAGGAACGCGGGGCGGCGAAGTGTTCAGCCAGCAGTGTGGCTGTGTGGGGACGACAAGTTCCCTGCTCTGCCTCCCAGATCCGACATGTGGGGCTTGAGTGGTGCTGAATCACAATGATTAGGGAGGGGTCACTGGCCGGGCTAGGCAGGGATCGCGTCTATGCCCAGCCCTCCCCACTGGTCTGATACCCCAAACTTGCCTACAAAGCCCTGGGGACCTGGAAACCAGCAGCCCTGGTCCCATGAGATCTGCCGCAAATGGCTCCGGGAGAAATAGGCAAAAGGGAACGTGTGGCCATCCTTCCAGAACCCAGCAGGAAGCGGGACTATGAACCTGTGGGGGAGATCCTTGTTCTACCTAATGACTTAGGAAGCTCCGTAAGACAGGTTTGAGGTGCTGGGAACACCCGGCACAGGAGGGGTGTCTCCATGTCCCTCGGGGCTCCCTCAGGTATATGCTGGGCTTTCTCTTCCAGTGGCCCCCATCTTTTTCTATCTCCTGGTTGCTCTACTCAATGGATCTCCCTCTTTTGTCCACATTCCCCATCATTGCCCAGAAGCGGGATGGAAAGAAGAGAGGTGTCCCAGCCTGCCCCCCATTTCTCAGAACGGCAAGCCCTACAGAGAGCAGGGAGGAAGCAGTGCCCGCAGCCGGCTCGAGGGCACGAGTGGCTGTGTGGAAGGTCCTGAACGCTTTTACCCAGGCCCTGCGTTCTGCCCCCCTCTACCCACCCCTGCTGAGCAAAAGCTACCAGGGTCTCTGGACCACGGAGAAAGAGGAAGCCCTCTGTCTCTTTCTCTCAACTCGCACGGTCCGTAGAGAAGTCCACTGGCTTGCTGACTCTCCCCTCTCGGTCCCCCACCAATTCACTGACGTCACCTACAAGCCGACACTCTCTCCCGGCCCCCCACCCTGCACTGTGGAACCGAGTCATCCAATTTGATATTCGGCATTTACTCAGATGATCACTGGCCAAGAAACAGCCACAGTTTCAAACGCCCCTTCCGGGCACACAAACAATGTCACTTCCACCACCTTGGCACATGGCCTCCTGCTCCACAGCCCTGATGGGCTAAAAGGATTCCTCACGTGCAGGCTCTCAGCTGCCACTTCTACCCGGAGGACATTTGGGCACCAGGGGGTAAGACCATGAGTTCCTTCTCGGAAATTGCTGATGACTTTAGTCTATGATCCTCCCCGCCTTTTTTTCCTTCTTCTTTTTTGGGGGTCACAAAAAAAATGAGTGAGCTTCCTACAATGGGCAACATTCTTATGTGCCAGTTGACTCCCTGGAGCTGCTGAATCTGCCACATGGGGGAGGACAGCATCGGTCTTTTTGCCCTCCAGGCGGGCATCTGACCTATGCCCTTTGGGATCGGTGCTAATTTGGTCTCTGTACTCTTCTCTGTCAGGCTGCAAAAGCAAGTCCCAGGAAGCACAATTCCCTGTCTAGACTGGTCTGCAGTCTCCCCTTGCAACTAAATGGATGATTTGTTATTGAAGGACAGCCTAGGCCTCAACATTCCACGCATGCCGACCCAATCTGCCTGCACCGCACGCTCTCAGTTTATTAGCTTTTATTAGTCTGTGCGTGATTACATCCATGCGTTAATGTAATTATCCGTGCGTCATTTGGCAGCTAGTCAACCTCAGCTCAGTCTGGAATGGTGGATTTGAAACACAGGGAATCACACAGAACATGCTCCATGCTCGCTCCTGGCTACTTGACAGAAAGTGCATCTTAGGGCACCATCACCCCGTACCCCTGGGTGAGCCATGCCCCTTAGTGTTGGGGCTTTCTTAGGCATGGACAAGCGATGACTATCGGTGACTTATTGCAGCCACCAGGACAAGCCTGTACATGTGGGCATGGTAGTACACTTCTAGTGCCAGCGCTCAGGAGTAGAGACAGACAGGTCAGAAGTTCAAGGTCGTCCAGATTACTTATCAATTCCAAATCAGCCCAGGCTATGTGAGACCCTGCCTATCAAAAAAAACCTAACAAGCATCTAATAAAATGAGTCACAAAACAGCACTGGACAACTCGTTTCACATTTTTTGACTTCTATGTCTGCTTGCTTACTTCAGTTGACATCTTGTGTGTGTGTGTGTGGGTTGTGCATGTGTCACTGTCCGGGGCCAGGACTACAACACAGAGGGGCTTTGCCCCTGATCTCTCGGAGTTTCTCTCTTCTGATCTTTCTCCTGAGAAATCAGGTTTTCAACAATATGAGCTGGGAGATAGCCCAGTGGGTAAGCACCTGCTCACAAATCTGATGACCTGGATTCAATCCCCAGAAGTCCACGTGGTAGCAGGAAAGGACTTTCAAGCCAGTCCTAGCTGAAAGGCAGACATTTATTTTTTATTTTATTTTATTTTATTTGCATGAATATGTGCAAGTGCGCGTGCATGCGTCGGTGTGCGTGTGTGGTGTGTGTGTGTGTGTGTGTGTGTGTTGTGTGGTGTGTGTCTGTGTCTGTGTGTACATCAGAGGGCACTGTATATGCCTGTGATTTTTTGGGATCTGGATTGCTCTCACTATCATTCTTGCTTTGCTCTGGAGTTTCCCAGACTCCACCTTCCAGAGCCAGAATTGCAGGCCATGCTGCCCAGCATTTCATATGTTGTCTGGGTCTGAACTCAGTCCTTTTGCTTTCAGGCAGAGCTTTCCCCCTGGCCACCTCCGCCGGAAGGGCACATTAAAGTTAATTGCCAGCCAGGTGGTGTCTTTCGCAGTCAGGAAGCGAGCGGCTGGGTCTGGTTATGCGCCAGCCTGGCTCCCCCCTAAGTTAGGATGACTCCGGCTGCGAGCCGCGGAGGCTTGATCTGATTTCACATGTGGCCAGGGGCTGGGACTGCTGCCCTGACTCTGGCTCCCCACAGTACCATGGTTCTCATGTGTTTGTATGTTCGTGTCTTGGTGTAATTCTGACTCTTTCTGTGCTGTTTTCTTGTTGCACAGGTGGTATGCATGCATAGCCCATGTTGGGGTCAGAGGGCAATTTTCAAGAGTGCGTCTCTCTCCTTCAGCATTACGGGTCTGAGATCAGGGAGTCAGGAGGTGCACAAGCACCTCTACTGAGCCTTCCATCAGCCATTTCTGTCTTGTTTCTAAGAGTCTTATTTTGCAAGGGAAGAGCTAAGAGTAAGGATTGCTTAGAGTCCTGGAGAAAGTGATTAGATTAATCACCTAACTTTTAAAAACTGGTGGATCAAAGGGAACAAGGGGTTTTTGCTCCAGCTCACAATCCATCGGGGCGGAGTGAAGGAAGCGGCCGCACCATATGCAGAGCCTGGAGTGCAGAGGAAGAATCCATGGTGTCATCTCTCTCCACCTTATCCAGTGACTCGAGGTTCACCCACTGTGAAACTGGATCTTCCCCATCAATGGATAACCTCCTACAGGTTTGTCCAGAGGATTGCCTTGACTAAATATTTCTTTGTAGATAGATGGCCTAAAGGCTCAGTACTCAGTTATCAAGTTCATAGCTAACCTGCCTGCCAAAGCCTCTCTGGGCGATCTCACTGTCTCTTCTCCATCCTCCTCCTCCTCCCAGAAATGCCAAGATCTACAGCTTGCCTGTCTTGTTGCTGTTTTGCTCTCAAACTTGTCACTGACCTTCTTCTTAGGTCCTTTTTAAAATCTTTTTCTCTAAAACTAAAAATGCACAAAAGGTAACTTCATGGTACCTGGTAACATAAAGAAAATATTCAACAGAAACACAAGGGAGGAGAGGTCATTTTGGTCCACCAAGAGAGGATTTAGTCTCTCATAGTCAGGAAAGCTTGGCAGTCAAAGTGGCTCAGTGAGGCAGAGGCCAAGCAGGAACAGGGGTGTGTCTTAAAGCCCCCCATACCTACATGTGCCAGTCAGTCCCTCCTTCTAAAGGCTCCATGTCTTCCAAACTACCACAGACTGGAGACCAAACCCTCAGAACAGAGAAACAAAGACCCTAGGGACATAGAGTTGGGGGGGACAAGCTGATAAGCTATGGCTATCCTCAGCCACACCTGTTACATTGTAACCAGCAGCTGTGGAAAAACCAGATTCTCAGTTCTCCCAGCTCTTCTGAAAATGTATCTTTGAGGCCTTCTTGACATAACCATCAGGTTGTTTTAATAACGTTTAGATAACTTTCAATTGCGTGAACTTCCTGCTGTCCACTCAGGCTGGTATATTTGGATTATGGGGGGGGGAGCAGTAACCACGAGGTTGCTCAGGTCTGGGAAGCGGAGGCTGGTCCCTGGCCTGGGCCTTATCGAGTGGTAAGAAGGTGTCTGCACCGTTTCAGATTGATCCCAGGGTCACATAAGAGCAGAAGCAACTTCACATGGCTTTGACCCTCCATGCTCTGCCTGATGATTCCGGGAGCGTCTTCCTCAGGATTAAACGCGGGATTCCTTTAAGGCAATATTGCCTGGCCCCAAGCACCGTTTGGATAGTGATTCGTTCAATTTTCCAGTACGTTACCGATAAAGTCACGACCAAACGGCCTAGGGGAACAAGGGTTTTTGTCATGATTCTCAGCCACGGTCTCTCTGGCCCAGCTTGGCGGGAATACTCACATCAGCACCAGGAGCCAGGGGACTGGCAAACCCCACTTGCCAAAAGAAATCTGTCCAAGTATGCCAAACCGCTGACAGCTCCATCCACGTGATCCACTGGCCAAGGGGAGGGTCCTGCTCACGGGGCTGGTCTTCCCACCCCGATCAAATAATCTCCTACGGGCTTGCTCAGAGCTTGCCTCGACCACGGATTCTTCACCTGTGTGCACAGCTCAGCCTGCAACGTTGGGTCTACCCTTGTCTAACAAGCACAAACACCACTTGCCTCCCTCCGCCCGGCTCCCACCATTCCTAGAGCCATTATTCCACTCCTCTGCTTTTATTTTTTAGACAGGGTGTCATGGTTTGAATGCGAGTTGGCCCCTACAGGCTCATGTGTTTGCAGCTTAGCTGGCGTTATGTTTAGTAACGTTGTGGCACACGCAGGAGGCAGAGCCTTGCTGGAAGAAGGCACATCGCAAGGACAGGACTCGAGGTTTGGTAGCACAGCCCTGCTTTCTCTCTCCTGCCTTCTTGATTGCTGTGGTGAGCCAGCCTCCGTTTCCGCCTCTAGCCATATCTTCTGTTCTGCTAGTTGCACCATAACAGACTATATCCCTCTGGAATCACAAGCCAGATAAGTCTTGCTTTCTCCCTTACGTTGTATCTGAGCATTGTCTCACAGCCACGAAGAAGAACTGCAACGGAAGTTGGTTCAGGAGTGGGGTGTTCTCTGAGACTGAGAATCTGGTAAAGAAAGTGAAGTGTGCTGTGAAACTGAGAGACTTGTGTACTGAGAAGTGTGGGCATTGCCACGATGTGGCTACTGTGCTTTTGGAACTGTTTTGTGGGAGACAGGTGGGACGCTCAGGACTTGGTGAGATTGAGAACGTGAAGACAGCAACTGCAATGCGGGACGAGTTTACCCCAGATTGGCTTCGAATGTAATGTAGCTGAAGATGATCTTGAATTGGTGATCCCCTACCTGCACTTCCCAAGGGCACCCTTATTCCTGGATTAACTGATGCTGCAGATCAAACCCAGAGCCGCGTGTGTGCTACAAAAATGCTCTGCCAACTAAGTCCATGTCCAGCCCTGGCCCTAGTGTTTCACATACCTATAAAGTTTTTTCCAGTCTTAGATTCCAAGATAAATGAACAAAAGAAGGAGTTGCAAGGGTCATGTCAAAATAGGAGGGGCAGAGGAGCAAAATGAGCATTTTGCAGGAAGCAGGAGGGGTGCCCACATGGGGTGTCTTCCTGAGGCAAGATAAGCACAGGAAGGAAGATGGGAGGACCCAGGAAACGCCCGGGGCCCATGTTGAATGCAGGGATGGCTACACTTCAAACAAAATAAGAGCATAGCTTGTTATGAGAGCGGCCTGGTGTGACCATGCATTTCAGTCACCTGAAAAGGCACATTCTATGCAAGAAGCCACATGAGTTTCCATAGTCACAGGGAAGAAAGCCACCAACACATTTACTTTATTGACTGGGAAGTGCCATGGCCCACAAGTGGTACTCAGCCGCACAAATGCTCGCATCGGAGATGTGGGTCTCACTTAGCGTCCCGTTCTCTCCAGCCTTCTTAGTTTTAGGGCTGTGGATGCCAGAGGTCGTCGGCTAGGCAGAGGGACACCACCTGAGAGTTTACTGATAGTCGCACAAATGACTCAGATACAAAAGCTAAGGTTATGTCAGGACCCAACATCATTTTTGGTTCTCAAACATTCCACAGATCCACAATCAAGACACTCAGCTACTGTCAAGCAGTCAAGATTTTTTTGAGACAGCGTCTTGTATATCCAAATTGGAACCTGAACTGGCAAGGATGGCCTTCAACTCCTGACCCTCCTGCCTCTCACCTAGAACTGAGACTACAGGCTTGTACCACCTCGCCCCTGGGGCATGCAGCCTAGTGATGGAAGCCGGGGCTCTGTGCGTAGGGAAGTGCTCGGCCGGCTGAGCCACATCCTAGCCACCCCCACCTCATATTGGTTTTAAATGTGGGCTCAGCAGCCCTCCCCACCAGCCCTGAATACAGGAGTCCACAGGCACCGGATTCCATGCCTGACTCCTGAGGGATCTTTAATAGAAGCAAAGCTTTGCACAGAGATCACAGGATATGTGGGCATGGGGCGGGGGGAGACACCCTGGGCTTGGGGGTCAGGCCTGTGGCTCAGGAGGTAAGAAGAGAGGCTGCTGTGGGTGGGCTATAGTGGGCAGAGGCTAAATAATGATAGCCTTTGCTTTGGGGGATATTGAAATGGTGACTTAAAAACAACCACACACCAAAACATTCATCTTCTTGAGTGGGTCATGGTGTGGTGCAGGACGCAATCCCACCTTTGGGAGGTGGAGGCAGGAGGATCAAGCTGCCAGCTGCAAGCACTTGCCAGACACATCCTAAAAGAAGATTAAAAAATAACAACAAGCAGTTGTCTACATGGTGGTAAACGCCTGTGGTCTTGGCACAAGGAGGCAAAAGTAGGAGGAGCCTCACAAATTCAAGCCAGACTAGTCATCTACCTACATAGCAAGTTCCAGGTCAAACTAGTCTACCTACAGAGCAAATTTAGGCCAACCAAAGCATCAAGTGAAATACTGTCTCAAAAAAAAATCAAATTAAAAAGTTCTCTCTGCCCTTTGTAGGAAAAAATTTATTGGATAAACTACAAGAGGGTAGGAAGGTGGGCAGTAGCTACAGCACCATCTGACCACTCCCTACAGCTTTTTTTTTTTTTTTTTTTTTTTTTTTGAGGCAAGGGCCTTAGGATATGTCCCAGGCCCTTCATCCCCCGTCCTCGACTCAGTTGAACTCAGCCATACCCCACCACCCTGGCTTCCTTCCTTCTTAAGGCTAAATAAATTCCACTCGTTCCATTCATCTGTCCACATACATCTGCATCTCGGCTAATGTGAACAACACTACTGGAACCCCTACTTTTGATCTTTTGCAAATAACTCAGAGTTGGAGTCCAATATCACAGAAATTTTTGTGATCACCCTCAGACCACAGAAAACCTGTAGCTCTTATCCCAGACATACCAGCAATGGGCAGGCCTGTGCTGAACAGATTTAAAGGAAGAGGGAAGAACTTCAAGGAAATGCCTGGTGCTCACAAAGACCCAGCCACACAGCCACTTCCCGCCGGCCAGCAGAGATACTGGGCGCAAGGCTGGGTGGGGTCTGGGTGGAGCCTGGGGATTAGGGAGGGACACTGAGCCCTTCAAGCAGAAACTATTTAAACCCACTTGGCCAAGGCCACCAGTGCTTCTGCTAGGGTCCTGCTACCCAGCTTCTCCTACACCCCAGCATTTCCCAGCAGCGCCGCAGCCATGCAGGCAGCCTGGGCGCTGCTGCTGCTGGGCCTCAGGCTGCAGCTGTCCCATGCTGTCACCCAGGTAAGGAGCCCCTCCCCCAGCTGCTCGTGTGGGTCACACGCTGCAGCCTTCAGTCTGACCCGCCTCTGCTCTCCCTTGGCCAGAGGAGGAGGAGAACCCAGCCTTCTGGAACCAAAAGGCGGCCCAGGCCCTGAATGCCGCCAAGAACTGCGGCCCATTCAGACATCAGCCAAGAACCCATCATCTTCATGGGGGACGGTGAGTGGTGCGGGGCCACCCTGGGGCGCTCACACCTCTGGGGTGTTCACATTCAGGGGTACTGGATACGGACAATTCCAGGAAGGTCTGGAGACGCAGCATAACTGGGCCTGATCCTTCAGGGATGGGGGTGCCCACAGTGACAGCACCCGGATCCTAAAGGGACAGCTAGACGGCCATCTGGGGCCGGAGACACCCTGGCCATGGACCGCTTTCCATACATGGCTCTGTCCAAGGTGAGCGCTGGACCACGAAGCGGGATGAGGGGAAGGGCTGGGGATGGCTGAGAGGGAAACCCCGAGAGCCAGGACCCACACTGGAACCAGAGCAGTGAGGAGACATCCCAGGATCCAAGGACTGGTAACGCCCAGTTCAGGGCACCCCTGTCCTCAGACACAGCGTGGACAGGCAGGTCCCAGACAGCGCCAGCACAGCCACGGCCTACCTCTGCGGGGTCAAGGCCAACTACAAGACATCGGGTGAGCGCGGCGCCCGCTTCGACCAGTGCAACACCGACGTTTGGCAACGAGGTCCCTCTGTGATGCACCGCGCCAAGAGAGCAGGTGGGCTGGGGCCAGGCTCAGGGACAGGTGCAGACCTGGGGCCACCAGACCTGGGCACCTGGTGGCCCATCTGACCTCTGCCACCTTCAGGAAGTCCGTGGGAGTGGTGACCACCACCAGGGGTGCAGCACGCGTCCCCAGCGGGCACCTACGCGCACACGGTGAACCGCAAGTGGTACTCGGATGCCCGCATGCCCGCCTCAGCGCTGGAGGAGGGCTGCAAGGACATCGCCACCCAGCTCGTCTCCAACATGGACATCGACGTGAGTCCCGGGCAAGAGAGAGGAGTGAGGCCGCCAACAACCTGTTCCCGGGGTTCCTCCAGGTGTCTGGGAGAGAAGCGGGGGTGGGCATAGGAGGTCCAGCCCAACACAGGCCTTTCCCTCAGACTCAAGAGAAGCCAGGGCTGCCTGGCAGGAAGGATGGGAATTCCCAAGGCCTTAAGTCCATCTGCCCTGATTCTCTGACCTTAGGTGATCCTTGGAGGGGGCCGGAAATAATGTTTCCCAAGGGGACCCCAGACCTGAGTACCCAGCTGACCCCGACCAGTCTGGAACCAGCGGACGGACGGAACCTGGTGCAGGCGTGGCTGCGAAGCACCAGGTGACGGGGCACTAGGGCAGGGGGCACGTAGGAGCAGGACAGAGCTGCGCAATGTGCTGAGGCTGACTGTCCCTCTAGGGGGCTGAGATGTTTGGAATCGCTCGAAGCTCGTTCAAGTGTCCCAGGACTCGTCCCTGACTCGCCTCATGGGTAATGACCCCCCCTTCCTGCCCCTTCTTGCCCCCTTCCCGCATATCAACCCTCGGCCAGCCGCTACTGAACACATGTTTGCCATAAACCCGTGCTCAGCCTGGTGGTCACTATGTCCTCCTTGTCCCTCAGGCCTCTTTGAACTAAAGACATGAAATATGACACTACCGAGACACCACCCAGGACCCGTCCCTGAGGGAGATGACGGAGGTGGCCCTGCGCCTGCTGAGCAGGAACCCCGGCTTCTACCTCTTTGTGGAAGGTGAGAGGCTGTGTGACTGGCAGACAGAGGAGGGACAGGGGTCCAGGGCGGGGTGGAAGGAGAGGAGGGGACAGGGTCCAGGGCGGGGTGGAAGGAGAGGAGGGGACAGGGGTCCAGGCAGGATGGAAGGAGAGGAGGGGACAGGGTCCAGGGCGGGTGGAAGGAGAGGAGGGGCAGGGGTCCAGGGCGGGGTGGAAGGAGGGAGGGGCAGGGGTCCAGGCGGGATGGGACCTCACCCATCTCCGGCCTCCTGCAGGGGGCCGCTCGACCACGGTCACCATGAAGGCAGAGCTTACCGGCGCTGACCGAAGCCGCACGTTCGACTCTGCCATCGACAAGGCGGACCAGCTCACCAGCGAGCAGGACACGCTGATCCTGGTCACCGCTGACCACTCCACGTCTTCACTTCGGCGGCTACACGCTGCGGGGGGCCTCCGTCTTCGGTAAGATGGGATGGGGCAGATGTCCTTCCATGGGTCGCGTGGGTTTCCTCATTTGTCGTAAGCACATGGGAGCACATGCTGGTAGACTCGAATGAGGCTACAATAAGGGCCAGGGCCAGGCCGTGGGGCACCCCACTCACTGTGTGGACACAGTGGAGTCTGAGCACAAGTTGTCCCCTTCTCCGCACAGGGCTGGCCCCCTTCAAGGCTCAGGACGGCAAGTCCTTCACCTCCCCTGTACGCCAACGGCCCAGGCTACAAGCTCCGCAATGGTCGGCGGCCTGATGTCACCGAGAAAGAGAGTGGTAAGTTTCCGGGTGGTAACTTGGCAAGAGCTGAGGGGACTCGTGGGGGTGGAGGCCCCCTGGCGGACCGCCCCTTCCTTGCAGGCAACCCCACATACCGGCAGCAGTCAGCTGTACCCCTAGATGAGAGACCACGGCGGCGAGGACGTGGCGATATTCGCGCGGGGGCCGCAGGCGCACCTGGTGCACGGGGTGCAGGAGCAGAACTACATCGCGCACGTCATGGCCTTCGCCGGCTGCCTGGAGCCCTACGAAGACTGCGGCCTGCCGCCCCCTGCCGTCCAGAGCTTCACCCAATTTCCCCGGCTGAGCGGATCTGAGGGTCTGTGCCTTACCTCCGCCCTTCTGTGGCCTCTGGTCTGGACACTGCTAGTGCTGGTGGCTGACACCTGACCACCTGTGTTTCCTGGTTCCACCGCAGTGCCCCACGCCGCAGTGCCCCAGGCTGGCTGCTGTATCCACGCCCGTGCTCCTTTCCCGAGTCCTAGCGCCTTGGATCCCGGTACCCTCGCTTCCAGATCTCCAGTCAGGCTGCCAATCCTGACCTGACAGGCTCCAACCAACTAGCCCCAGAGGGATCAACCAGATCAAAGCTGGAGGCACTTCCCTCCCATCCCACTCCAAACCCACAGGATGCCCTGCAGACTGAAGGAGTATCCTCATCCTTGGCCACTCTGGGCCAAGTTTCCTCATTGGTGCCAGTCACCTTCTAGTAAAAAGTGGTGGCTCTGCCCACCGGGTCTCTGCCTGTACCTTGCACAGGGCAACCACGTAGATACCACACCACACATCCAGGCTGAATAGGACACACAGGTGCTTCTCGCCTTCAATGTTACAGCACCACCCAGGCGGAGCCTAAAGGGACTGCGCAGTCGGGACCCAGGGCAAGTCCTCAGTCACCTCCTCAGGGCTCCCTCCACCACAGGACCCCTCATACAGGAGACACACCCCAAGACTCAGCCTACCATACTCATTCCAGGCCAGGAACCCCAAGGAGAGAAGGGAGGCTGAGGAGCAGCCCCTTCCCCAAACCAGCTCCAGCTTCTGGTCTGTTACTTAGTTTTTGAAACCTGATCTTTCTTCTATAACCCAGGCTGGCCTCAAAGTCATGACGCTTCCGCCTCAACCTTTCAAGGGCTGAGATTACTGACACGTGTCACCTCGCCTGGCTTGGCACATAAAATGTCTGAGCAGGAAGCACTGCCTTCCTTCCTGGGCCTCCATTCTCCCGGAGCTCGTGGCACAAATCATCGCACAACACAATGCCGGTAGCACTTTCTTGAAGAGAGGATGCCCAAGTGCTGCGGGGCTGGAGGTGTAGTGAAAGGAACTGTGCACACAGGAGGCGTGCACAGACCAGGAGTAAGCTAGTGAGGGAGAACCACGGCAGCTGGGCTCCGCTTCTGACCTCTGACAGGTCTGCAAAGGCCAAACCACCTGGCCACAGCTCAGCCTTTGCAGGCGCTGCTCAGGAAGGAGGGTGGATGCCAAAGGACAGGTGGGTGAGGAGCAGCCCAGAGCTTCAGAGATGGCTGAGCTCCCATCCCAGCCAGGGTTGGAAGGCTACGGGGAATCAAGGGGTTCCCTGTTCTCAGTGGATGGCTGCAAAGGGACCAATCAATTCAGCACCTGCACACCCTTCGTGCACCCAAGGCAGTCTAACCTGGGCTATGCTCATGTAAAAGAAGGTACCAAGGGCTGGAGAGATGGCTCAGGGATTAAGCCTCTACCTCATAAGCACAAGGTCCTGAGTTCAGATCCCAGATCCCACATAAAACCACCAGGGGGGAAATGGCAGTGGCCTGCACTTCTGTCCTTGGAAGCAGAGCCTGGAAAACTCTAGAGCAAAGCAAAGAGGAGGTAGCACAATCCAAGGTGATTCCCAAAGTCACCTTTGGGCCTCCACAGGCACAGACACAGCGCCTCTGGTATGTGGCAGCACTGGGGCACTGCGGGGCCTGGGGAACCAGGAAACACAGGTGGTCAGGTGTCAGCCACCAGCACTAGCAGTGTCCAGACCAGAGGCCACAGAAGGGCGGAGGTAAGGCACAGACCCTCAGATCCGCTCAGCCGGGGAAATTGGGTGAAGCTCTGGACGGCAGGGGGCGGCAGGCCGCAGTCTTCGTAGGGCTCCAGGCAGCCGGCGAAGGCCATGACGTGCGCGATGTAGTTCTGCTCCTGCACCCCGTGCACCAGGTGCGCCTGCGGCCCCCGCGCGAATATCGCCACGTCCTCGCCGCCGTGGGTCTCGTCATCTAGGGGTACAGCTGACTGCTGCCGGTATGTGGGGTTGCCTGCAAGGAAGGGGCGGTCACGCCAGGGGGCCTCCACCCCCACGAGTCCCCTCAGCTCTTGCCAAGTTAACCACCCGGAAACTTACCACTCTCTTTCTCGGTGACATCAGGCCGCCGACCATTGCGGAGCTTGTAGCCTGGGCCGTTGGCGTACAGGATGGAGGTGAAGGACTTGCCGTCCTGAGCCTTGAAGGGGGCCAGCCCTGTGCGGAGAAGGGGACACCTTGTGCTCAGACTCCACTGTGTCCACACAGTGAGTGGGGTGCCCCACGGCCTGGCCCTGGCCCTTATTGTAGCCTCATTCGAGTCTACCAGCATGTGCTCCCATGTGCTTACGACAAATGAGGAAACCCACGCGACCCATGGAAGGACATCTGCCCCATCCCATCTTACCGAAGACGGAGGCCCCCCGCAGCGTGTAGCCGCCGAAAGTGAAGACGTGGGAGTGGTCAGCGGTGACCAGGATCAGCGTGTCCTGCTCGCTGGTGAGCTGGTCCGCCTTGTCGATGGCAGAGTCGAACGTGACGGCTTCGGTCAGAGCCCGGTAAGCTCTGCCTTCATGGTGACCGTGGTCGATGCGGCCCCCTGCAGGAGGCCGGAGATGGGGTGAGGCTCCATCCCGCCCTGGACCCCTGCCCCTCCTCTCCTTCCACCCCGCCCTGGACCCCTGCCCCTCCTCTCCTTCCACCCCGCCCTGGACCCCTGTCCCCTCCTCTCCTTCCATCCTGCCCTGGACCCCTGTCCCCTCCTCTCCTTCCACCCCGCCCTGGACCCCTGTCCCCTCCTCTCCTTCCACCCCGCCCTGGACCCCTGTCCCCTCCTCTTGTCTGCCAGTCACAGCCTCTCACCTTCCACAAAGAGGTAGAAGCCTTGGGGGTTCCTGCTCAGCAGGCGCAGGGCCACCTCCGTCATCTCCTCCAGGGACGGGTCCTGGGTGGTGTCTCGGTAGGTGTCATATTTCATGTCTTTAGGTTCAAAGAGGCCTGAGGGACAAAGGAGGACATAGTGACCACCAGGCTGAGCACGGGTTTATGGCAAACATGTGTTCAGTAGCGGCTGGCCGAGGGTTGATATGCGGGAAGGGGGCAAGAAGGGGGCAGGAAGGGGGGGTCATTACCCATGAGGCGAGTCAGGGACGAGTCCTGGGACACTTGAACGAGCTTCGAGCGATTCCAAACATACTCAGCCCCCTAGAGGGACAGTCAGCCTCAGCACATTGCGCAGCTCTGTCCTGCTCCCTACGTGCCCCCTGCCCTAGTGCCCCGTCACCTGGTGCTTCGCCAGCCACGCCTGCACCAGGTTCCGTCCGTCCAGCCTGGTTCCAGACTGGTCGGGGTCAGCTGGGTACTCAGGGTCTGGGGTCCCCTTGGGAAACATGTATTTCCGGCCCCCTCCAAGGATCACCTAAGGTCAGAGAATCAGGGCAGATGGACTTAAGGCCTTGGGAATTCCCATCCTTCCTGCCAGGCAGCCCTGGCTTCTCTTGAGTCTGAGGGAAAGGCCTGTGTTGGGCTGGACCTCCTATGCCCACCCCCGCCTCTCTCCCAGACACCTGGAGGAACCCCGGGAACAGGTTGTTGGCGGCCTCACTCCTCTCTCTTGCCCGGGACTCACGTCGATGTCCATGTTGGAGACGAGCTGGGTGGCGATGTCCTTGCAGCCCTCCTCCAGCGCTGAGGCGGGCATGCGGGCATCCGAGTACCACTTGCGGTTCACCGTGTGCGCGTAGGTGCCCGCTGGGGACGCGTGCTGCACCCTGGTGGTGGTCACCACTCCCACGGACTTTCCTGAAGGTGGCAGAGGTCAGATGGGCCACCAGGTGCCCCAGGTCTGGTGGCCCCAGGTCTGCACCTGTCCCTGAGCCTGGCCCCAGCCCACCTGCTCTCTTGGCGCGGTGCATCACAGAGAGGACCTCGTTGCCAAACGTCGTGTTGCACTGGTCGAAGCGGGCGGCCGCGCTCACGCCGATGGTCTTGTAGTTGGCCTTGACGCCGCAGAGGTAGGCCGTGGCTGTGCTGGCGCTGTCTGGGACCTGCCTGTCCACGCTGTATGTCTGAGGACAGAGGTGCCCTGAACTGGGCGTTACCGAGTCCTTGGATCTTGGGATGTCTCCTCACTGCTCTGGTTCCAGTGTGGGTCCTGGCTCTCTGGGGGTTTCCCTCTCAGCCATCCCCAGCCCTTCCCCTCATCCCCGCTTCGTGGTCCAGCGCTCACCTTGGACAGAGCCATGTATGGAAAGCGGTCCATGGCCAGGGGTGTCTCCGGCCCCAGATGGCCGTCTAGCTGTCCCTTTAGGATCCGGGTGGCTGTCACTGTGGGCACCCCCATCCCTGAAGGATCAGAGCCCAGTTATGCCTGCGTCTCCAGACCTTCCTGGAATTGTTCCAGTATCCCTGAATGTAACCCCAGGAATGTGAGCACCCAGGAGTGTGAGCGCCCAGGGTGGCCCCGCACACTCACCGTCCCCCATGAAGATGATGAGGTTCTTGGCTGATGTCTGAATGGGCCGCAGTTTCTTGGCGGCATTCAGGGCCTGGGCCGCCTTTTGGTTCCAGAAGGCTGGGTTCTCCTCCTCCTCTGGCCAAGGGGAGAGCAGAGGCGGGTCAGACTGAAGGCTGCAGCGTGTGACCCACACGAGCAGCTGGGGGGAGGGGCTCCTTACCTGGGATGACAGCATGGGACAGCTGCAGCCTGAGGCCCAGCAGCAGCAGCGCCCAGGCTGCCTGCATGGCTGCGGCTGCTGGGAAATGCTGGGGTGTAGGAGAAGCTGGGATAGCAGGACCCTAGCAGAAGCACTGGTGGCCTTGGCCAAGTAGGGTTTAAATAGTTTCTGCTTGAAGGGCTCAGTGTCCCTCCCTAATCCCCAGGCTCCACCCAGACCCCACCCAGCCTTGCGCCCAGTATCTCTGCTGGCCGGCGGGAAGTGGCTGTGTGGCTGAGTCTTTGTGAGCACCAGGCCATTTCCTTGAAGTTCTTCCCTCTTCCTTTAAATCTGTTCAGCACAGGCCTGCCCATTGCTGGTATAGTCTGGGATAAAGAGCTACAGGTTTTCTGTGGTCTGAGGGTGATCACAAAAATTTCTGTGATATTGGAACTC
Source organism: Typhlomys cinereus (assembly GCA_023101885.1). NCBI lineage: Eukaryota > Metazoa > Chordata > Mammalia > Rodentia > Platacanthomyidae > Typhlomys > Typhlomys cinereus. The sequence continues at coordinate 114,272 of JALPQD010000538.1, read as the reverse complement.
CAACTCTGAGTTATTTGCAAAAGAATCAAAAGTAGGGGTTCCAAGTAGTGTTGTTCACATTAGCCGAGATGCAGATGTATGTGGACAGATGAATGGAACGAGTGGAATATTATTTAGCCTTAGAAGGAAGGAAGCCAAGGGTGGTGGGGTATGCCTGCAGTTCAACTGAGTCGAGGACGGGGGATGAAGGGCCTGGGACATATCCTAAGGCCCTTGCCTCAAAAAAAAAAAAAAAAAAAAAAAAAAAAGCTGTAGGGAGTGGGTCAGATGGTGCTGTAGCTACTGCCCACCTTCCTACCCTCTTGTAGTTTATCCAATAAATTTTTTCCTACAAAAGGGCAGAGAGAACTTTTTAATTTGATTTTTTTTTGAGACAGTATTTCACTATGATGCTTTGGTTGGCCTAAAATTTGCTCTGTAGGTAGACTAGTTTGACCTGGAACTTGCTATGTAGGTAGATGACTAGTCTGGCTTGAATTTGTGAGGCTCCTCCTACTTTTGCCTCCTTAGTGCCAAGACCACAGGCGTTTACCACCATGTAGACAACTGCTTGTTGTTATTTTTTAATCTTTCTTTTAGGATGTGTCTGGCAAGTGCTTGCAGCTGGCAGCTTGATCCTCCTGCCTCCACCTCCCAAAGGTGGGATTGCGTCCTGCACCACACCATGACCCACTCAAGAAGATGAATGTTTTGATGTGTGTGGTTGTTTTTAAGTCACCATTTCAATATCCCCCAAAGCAAAGGCTATCATTATTTAGCCTCTGCCCACTATAGCCCACCCACAGCAGCCTCTCTTCTTACCTCCTGAGCCACAGGCCTGACCCCCCAAGCCCAGGGTGTCTCCCCCCGCCCCATGCCCACATATCCTGTGATCTCTGTGCAAAAGCTTTGCTTCTATTAAAGATCCCTCAGGAGTCAGGCATGGAATCCGGTGCCTGTGGACTCCTGTATTCAGAGGCTGGTGGGAGGGCTGCTGGAGCCCACATTTAAAACCAATATGAGGTGGGGGTGGCTAGGATGTGGCTCAGCCGGCCGAGCACTTCCCTACGCACAGAGCCCCGGCTTCCATCACTAGGCTGCATGCCCCAGGGGCGAGGTGGTACAAGCCTGTAGTCTCAGTTCTAGGTAGAGGCAGGAGGGTCAGGAGTTGAAGGCCATCCTTGCCAGTTCAGGTTCAATTTGGAATATACAAGACGCTGTCTCAAAAAAATCTTGACTGCTTGACAGTAGCTGAGTGTCTTGATTGTGGATCTGTGGAATGTTTTGAGAACCAAAAATGATGTTGGGTCCTTGACATAACCTTAGCTTTTGTATCTGATGTCATTTGTGCGACTATCAGTAAACTTCTCAGGTGGTGTCCCTCTGCCTAGCCGACGACCTCTGGCATCCACAGCCCTAAAACTAAGAAGGCTGGAGAGAACATGGGACGCTAAGTGAGACCCACATCTCAGATGCGAGCATTTGTGCGGCTGAGTACCACTTGTGGGCCACTTGGCACTTCCCAGTCAATAAAGTAAATGTGTTGGTGGCTTTCTTCCCTGTGACTATGGAAACTCATGTGGCTTCTTCGCATAGAATGTGCCTTTTCAGGTGACCTGAAATGCATGGTCACACCCAGGCCGCTCTCATAACAAGCTATGCTCTTATTTTGTTTGAAGTGTAGCCATCCCTGCATGTCAACATGGGCCCCGGGCAGTTTCCTGGGTCCTCCCATCTCCTTCCTGTGCTTATCTTGCCTCAGGGAAGACACCCCATGTGGGCACCCCTCCTGCTTCCTGCAAAATGCTCATTTTGCTCCCTCTGCCCCTCCATATTTTGACATGACCCTTGCAACTCCTTCTTTTTGTTCATTTATCTTGGAATCTAAGACTGGAACCAAACTTTATAGGTATGTGAAACACTAAGGGCCAGGGCTGGACATGGAGCTTAGTTGGCAGAGCATTTTTGTAGCACACACGAGGCTCTGGGTTTGATCTGCAGCATCATGTAATCCAGGAATAAGGGTGCCCTTGGGAAGTGCAGGTAGGGGATCACCAATTCAAGATCATCTTCAGCTACATAATACATTCGAAGCCAATCTGGGGTAAACTCGATCCCGCATTGCAGTTGCTGTCTTCAGCGTTCTCACTAATCCAAAGTCCTGAGCGTCCCACCTGTCTCCCACAAAACAGTTCCAAAAGCACAGTAGCCACATCGTGGCAATGCCCACACTTCTCAGTACCAAAGTCTCTCAGTTTCACAGCACACTTCACTTTCTATTACCAGATTCTCAGTCTCAGAGCAACACCCCACTCCTGGAACCAACTTCCGTTGCAGTTCTTCTTTCTGTGCTGTGAGACAATGCTCAGATACAACGTAAGGGAGAAAGCAAGACTTATCTGGCTTGTGATTCCAGAGGGATATAGTCTGTTATGGTGCAACTAGCAGAACAGAAGATATGGCTAGAGGCGGAAACGGAAGGCTGGCTCACCACAGCAATCAAGAAGGCAGGAGAGAGAAAGCAGGGCTGTGCTACCAAACCTCGAGGCCTGTCCCTTGCAATGTGCCTTCTTCCAGCAAGGCTCTGCCTCCTGCGTGTGCCACAACGTTACTAAACAGTAACGCCAGCTAAGGCTGCAAACACATGAGCCTGTAGGGGCCAACTCGCATTCAAACCATGACACCCTGTCTAAAAAATAAAAAGCAGAAGGAGTGGAATAATGGCTCTAGGAATGGTGGGAGCCAGGCGGAGGGAGGCAAGTGGTGTTTGTGCTTGTTAGACAAGGAGTAGACCCAACAGTTGCAGGCTGAGCTGTGCACACAGGTGAAGAATCAGTGGTCGAGGCAAGCTCTGAGCAAGCCCGTAGGAGATTATTTGATCGGTGTGGGAAGACCAGCCCCGTGAGCAGGACCCTCCCCTTGGCCAGTGGATCACGTGGATGGAGCTGGTTCAGCGGTTAGGCATACTTGGACAGATTTCTATTTGGCAAGTGGGGTTTGCCAGTTCCCTCGGCTCCTGGTGCTGATGTGAGTATTCCCGCCAAGCTGGGCCAGAGAGCGTGGCTGAGAATCATGAGCAAAAACCCTTGTTCCCCTAGGCCGTTTGGTCGTGACTTTATCGGTAACGTACTGGAAAATTGAACAGAATCACTATCCAAACGGTGCTTGGGGCCAGGCAATATTGCCTTAAAGGAATCCCGACGTTTAATCCTAGAGGAAGAACGCTCCCCAGGAATCATCAGGCAGAGCATGGAGGGTCAAAGCCATGTGAAGTTGCTTCTGCTCTTATGTGACCCTGGGATCAATCATGAAACGGTGCAGACACCTTCTTACCACCTCTAGATAAGGCCCAGGCCCAGGGACCAGCCTCCGCTTCGCAGACCTGAGCAACCTCGTGGTTACTGCTCCCCCCTCCCCATAATCCAAATATACCAGCCTGAGGTGGACAGCAGGAAGTTCACGCAATTGAAAGTTATCTAAACGTTTATTAAAACAACATGATGGTTATGTCAAGAAGGCCTCAAAGATACATTTTCAGAAGAGCTGGGAGAACTGAGAATCTGGTTTTTCCACAGCTGCTGGTTACAATGTAACAGGTGTGGCTGAGGATAGCGATAGCTTATCAGCTTGTCCCCCCCCCCCAACTCTATGTCCCTAGGGTCTTTGTTTCTCATGTTCTGAGGGTTTGGTCTCCAGTCTGTGGTAGTTTGGAAGACAGTGGAGCCTTTAGAAGGAGGGACTGACTGGCACATGTAGGTCACTGGGGTGAGCTTTAAGACACACCCCTGTTCCTGCTTGGCCTCTGCCTCACTGAGCCACTTTGACTGCCAAGCTTTCCTGGTGGACCAAAATGACCTCTCCTCCCTTGTGTTTCTGTTGAATATTTTCTTTATGTTACCAGGCACCATGAGGTTACCTTTTGTGCATTTTTAGTTTTAGAGAAAAAGATTTTAAAAAGGACCTAAGAAGAAGGTCAGTGACAAGTTTGAGAGCAAAACAGCAACAAGACAGGCAAGCTGTAGATCTTGGCAGTTTCTGGGAGGAGGAGGAGGATGGAGAAGAGACAGTGAGATCGCCCAGAGAGGCTTTGGCAGGCAGGTTTAGCTATGAACTTGATAACTGAGTACTGAGCTTTAGGCACATCTATCTACAAAGAATTATTTAGTCAAGGCAATCCTCTGGACAAACCTGTAGGAGGTTATCCATTGATGTGGGAAGATCCAGTTGACAGTGGGTGAAGCCTCGAGTCACTGGATAAGGTGGAGAGAGATGACACGCATGGATTCTTCTCTCTGCACTCCAGGCTCTGCATATGGTGCGGCCGCTTCCTTCAACTCCCTGCCCCGATGGATGGTGAGCTGGAGCAAAAACCCCTTGTTCCCTTTGATCCACCAGTTTTTAAAAAGTTAGGTGATTAATCTAATCACTTTCTCCAGGACTCTAAGCAATCCTTACTCTTAGCTCTTCCCTTGCAAAAATAAGACTCTTAGAAACAAGACAGAAATGGCTGATGAGAAGGCTCAGTAGTTAGAGGTGCTTGTGCACCATCCTGACATCCCTGATGCTCAGAGCCCGTAATGCTGAAGGAGAGAGACGCACTCTTGAAAATTGCCCTCTGACCTCCACACATGTGTCATGCATGCATACCACATGTGCATACATAGAAAACTAGCTACACAGAAAAGGTCGAAATTTTACATCTCAAAGACACAGAACATATCTAAACATCATTGAGAACTCATGTGACCGTGTGGGAGCCAGAAGTCAGGCTCAGCAGTCTCCAGCTCCTCTGTCCACATGTGAAATCAGACTCAAGCCTTTCCTCTGCTGTCTTTATGTCCTGTGAGTTTTTTCATCCTTAATCTCAGTGTGTAGCTCAGGCTGGCTTCAAACTCATGACCTTCTAGCTTCAGCTTCCTGAATGCTGGGATTATAGACACCACCTGGCTGGCAATTAACTTTTAAATGTTTGCCCTTCCAGGGCTGGAGGTGGCTCAGGGGTTAAAGCCTTGCCTTGAAAGCAAAAGGATCTGAGTTCAGATCCCAGACAACATATGAAAATGCTGGGCAGCATGGCCTGCAATTCTGGCTCTGGAAGGTGGAGTCTGGGAAACTCCAGAGCAAAGCAGTAATGAGGTAGAGCAATCCAGATCCCAAAAATCACAGGCATATACAGTGCCCTCTGATGTACACACAGACACAGACACACACACACACACACACACACACACACACACACACACACGCAACGCATACATGCACGCGCACTTGCACATATTCATGCAAATAAAATAAAATAAAATAAAATAAAATGTCTGCCTTTCAGCTAGGACTGGCTTGAGAAGTCCTTTCCTGCTACCACGTGGACTTCTGGGGATTGAATCCAGGTCATCAGATTTGTGAGCAGGTGCTTACCCACTGGGCTATCTCCCCAGCTCATATTGTTGAAAACCTGATTTCTCAGGAGAAAGATCAGAAGAGAGAAACGTCAGAGAGATCAGGAGGCAAAGCCCCTCTGTGTTGTAGTCCTGGCCACGGACAGTGACACATGCACAACCCACAACACACACACAAGATCGTCAACTGAAGTAAGCAAGCAGACATAAGAAGTCAAAAAATGTAGAACGAGTTGTCCAGTGCTGTTTTGTGACTCATTTTATTAGATGCTTGTTAGGTTTTTTTTGATAGGACAGGGTCTCACATAGCCTGGGCTGATTTGAAATTGATAAGTAATCTGGACGACCTTGAACTTCTGACCTGTCTGTCTCTACTCCTGAGCGCTGGCACTAGAAGTGTACTACCATGCCCACATGTACAGGCTTGTCCTGGTGGCTGCAATAAGTCACCGATAGTCATCGCTTGTCCATGCCTAAGAAAGCCCCAACACTAAGGGGCATGGCTCACCCAGGGGTACGGGGTGATGGTGCCCTAAGATGCACTTTCTAGTCAAGTAGCCAGGAGCAGAGCATGGAGCATGTTCTGATGTGATTCCCTGTGTTTCAAATCCACCATTCCAGATCTGAGCTGAGGTTGACTAGCTGCAAAATGACGCACGGATAATTACATTAACGCATGGATGTAATCACGCACAGACTAATAAAAGCTAATAAACTGAGAGCGTGCGGTGCAGGCAGATTGGGTCGGCATGCATGTGGAAATGTTGAGGCCTAGGCTGTCCTTCAATAACAAATCATCCATTTAGTTGCAAGGGGAGACTGCAGACCAGTCTAGACAGGGAATTGTGCTTCCTGGGACTCTGCTTTTGCAGCCTGACAGAGAAGAGTACAGAGACCAAATTAGCACCAGATCCCAAAGGGCATAGGTCAGATGCCAGCCCTGGAGGGCAAAAGACCGATGCTGTCCTCCCCCCATGTGGCAGATTCAGCAGCTCCAGGGAGTCAACTGGCACATAAGAATGTTGCCCATTGTAGGAAGCTCACTCATTTTTTTTGTGACCCCCAAAAAAGAAGAAGGAAAAAAAGGCGGGGAGGATCATAGACTAAAGTCATCAGCAATTTCCGAGAAGGGAACTCATGGTCTTACCCCCTGGTGCCCAAATGTCCTCAGGGCTAGAAGTGGCAGCTGAGAGCCTGCAGTGAGGAATCCTTTTAGCCCATCAGGGCTGTGGAGCAGGAGCCATGTGCCAAGGGTGGTGGAGTGACATTTGTTTGTGTGCCCGACGGGGCGTTTGAACTGTGGGCTGTTTCTCTGGGCCAGTGATCATCTGGAAGTAAATGCCGAATATCAAATTGGATGACTCGGGTTCCACAGTGCAGGGGTGGGGGGCCGGGAGACAGTGTCGGCTTGTAGGTGACGTCAGTGAATTGGTGGGGGACCGAGAGAGAGAGTCAGCAAGCCAGTGGACTTCTCTACAGGACAGTGCGAGTTGAGAGAAAGAGACAGAGGGCTTCCTCTTTCCTCCGTGGTCCAGAGACCCTGGTAGCTTTTGCTCAGCAGGGGTGGGTAGAGGGGGCAGAACGCAGGGCCGTGGTAAAAGCGTTCAGGACCTTCCACACAGCCCACTCGTGCCCGTCGAGCCGGCTGCAGGGCACTGCTTCCTCCCTGCTCTCTGTAGGGCTTGCCGTTCTGAGAAATGGGGTGCAGGCTGGGACACCTCTCTTCTTTCCATCCCCGCTTCTGGGGCAATGATGGGGAATGTGGACACAAAGAGGGAGATCCACTTGGAGTAGAGCAACCAGGAGATAGAAAAAGATGGGGGCCACTGGAAGAGAAAGCCCAGCATATACACTGAGGGAGCCCCGAGGGACATGGAGACACCCCTTCCTGTGCCGGGTGTTCCCAGCACCCTCAACCCTGCTCTTACGGAGCTTCCTATAGTCCATAGGTAGAAACAAGGATCATCCCCACAGGTTCATAGTCCCGCTTCCTGCTGGGTTCTGGAAGGAGGCCACACGTTCCCTTTTGCCTATTTCTCCCGGAGCCATTTGCGGCAGATCTCATGGGACCAGGGCTGCTAGGTTTCCAAGGTCCCCAGGGGCTTTGGTAGGCAAGTGTTGGGTATCAGACCAGTGGGGAGGGCTGGGCATAGACGCGATCCCTGCCTAGCCCGGCCAGTGACCCTCCTAATCATTGTGATTCAGCACCACTCAAGCCCACACATGTCAGGATCTGGGAGGCAGAGCCAGGGAACTTGGTCGTCCCACACAGCCACACTGCTGGCTGAACACTTAGCCGCCCCGCGTTCCTACCACAGACGGCCCTGGGGGAGCACTGCGCACGGAGCCGCGGGACCTCTTCTGGTCACAGGCTCACTGAGGCTCAGGTGGAGGTTCTCCGCATCCCAACAGAAGCACGGGCCGCAGAGGATGGAAAAGTAGTCAGTCCCTGGGGCACGGACTCCTTTGTCGCCGCCGTAGGATGGGGCTGTGTGTCTGGCTGCAGCGGCCGCAGAACTCTCCAGGTTGTAGCGTCCTCGGATGGCACCAGAGACTGTGAACACTGGGGAAGTCCCTAGGCCACGGACTGTCACCCCCTGGTGATTACAGCACCTCTTGGCGCTTAGAGCGCCTGGAACTCTTGCCCTAGTCACACACCCCGGAGCCTCAGGACTCACCCCGACATCTGCAATCTCCACTTGCACCAGGTTGACACTAGCTGGGTACTGAGGTCATGGTGAGGCTTCGAAGCACAAGGAAAGACTCCAGGAGACAAGGAATGGTAACCCAGGATGCTATCAGGCCAGTTTGGAAACTGAGGCCTTGGTGGGGGAAGGGCTGCTTGCAGACACTGTCTGCCTGGAGGACAGGCTGTCTGTCTTCAAAAAGCAAACTGTTTACAGGGGCTTCTGTGTATGGAAGGCCTGAAGGAGGACGTGAGGCGAGAGGGAATCCGGCCTCCAGGGTGCTGATGGAGGGGAGAGCCGGGGGCAGCCTCAGCAGAGGCAAATGGTTAGGAAAACAGTAGCTGGGTACCACTGGATGTTGCAGATATCAACACCACCAGCAGGGGCTGAGGGCCACCCCGCAACCATTGCTGAGATGGGAGACAATTCTCACTTGCTAGATCAGCATGGCTGGCCAAGTACACCGAAGAATACCACACCACTAAGCCGGTTCCCTTATCTTACTCACTGGCCAAGGACTAGTCCACGTGGGCTGGCCTTGACTACTGATTCTTAACAAATGTGCCCAGAACTGGAGCCTCTGATGGTCAAGTTGACACCTGCAGCTACTGTCACTCACTCCCCTAAGTCCTGGGGAGCTGCCGGGCCCCTCCCCCCCACCCTGGTCCTCTTCTCCCCTGCAGTGCCCCTTCAGTGGACACTTAGTAATGTTCTCGCTTTCTTCTCTCCCTTGGTTGAAGACATCTCTCAGGATGAGAAAAGCCATTATCACTGTGTGTGTGTGTGTGTGTGTGTGTGTGTGTGTGTGTGTGTGTGTGTGTGTCGGGGGCACTGTGTGTCTCTGTGGAGGCCCAGGGGACTTCTGGAGTCATGCTGGATTGCTTCTATTTCCTTTTGGCTTCACTCTGGGATTTCCTAGGCTCCACCTCCGGGCCAGATGTTCAGGCCGCAGCCGTTTCTGCCTGGTGTTTTTCCATGGGGTTGGGGATCAGAACTCAGGTCCTTCTGCAGGCAAAAGACAGAGTCTTAACCCCTGAGCCATCTCCCTAGCCCCTCACTTTTTTTCTTTTGAGATGAGATCTCGCCGTGTTCCCTGGCTGGCCTTCAACTCCTGAGCACGAGTGATCTTCCTGCTTCATCATTCTAGAGCGGGGGTCACAGGAAAGCGGGGGGGGGGGGTCACAGGAGAGTGTGGGGGGGTCACAGGACAGCGAGGGTCAAGGCCTGTGCCTGCTGAAAGTGTGTTTGATTCACTTTCAGCCCTTTATGTATATTTGTGTTGCATACATGAACGCAGTGACTGTGATAGTCTCCTAGTCCCCAGTCCTATCCCTCAGCTTTTCCCTTTACACCTCTCATCTCTTCTGCTGGACTCCCTCTTATTTTCAAGTCTTTAAGCTTGTGTGACCCACTGCGCTTCATCTGGCGTGCCTTCGGTGACACATGTCTGACAAGATTCCTGCTCCGGCACATACCCCAGATGGGCGGGTAGACCACTGAGGACAGCGTCATCTTCCCTGTCAGCATGAGTCCTCATCAGTCTCTCAGGGACATGTGGAGCTGCTTGAGATCTTTCTCGTCCATGGACAGGCCCTGTGCGGTTCTTGTGAAGGTCTACGTATCTGCCACGAAGCCATAGACACCACAGCCCTGTCGTGTCCTAGGGGTGATTCTGGCCCAGCACTGTCTCACTTCAGACTCTTACAGTCTTACTGTCCCCTCTTCCATGAGGTTCCCTGAGCCTTAGGACAGGGGTGGGGATGCCTTAGATGTCCTGTTTAGGGACAAGCCATCCTTGGACACTTACCTCCTGCATTTTGTGCCTTTCTGTAGTATTCACCTTCTGCCGTAGAAGGAGGCTTTGAGGTTGAATGCTGAGTGGTCCTCCAATCTATAGGTATAACAGCAGGTGTTTGAAAGGTAGTTTGACATAGAATCTTCATAGTTAAACATCCATAGCCTGCATTTCCCCTGGGACCCCATATCCTTCCCTTTCATGGATTCTTGTTCTAATTTATAGTAACAGGAACATTCCCTGCTGACAGATCCTGCTTAAATCCCATCAGAAGGCTGTCGATGGCCTCCTCGGTGTACAGCCACTACTGTACTGATGGTCACCTCTTTCCTTGGTGACAGTTGTTCCAACGTGCAGCCTTCACAGGTTGGTGAGATCTTTCGTGGCTTCCACAGTACTATCTGGTACTGTGTAAGCTATCCAGCAAGGGAGCTTCGAAACCAGTTCTAGCTGGTGTTTTCTGCCCATGTCCTGTGATCCACATGGGTTGCATATTCAGTAGGAGAGTCCTCCTGTCAGCTTTTGGAGGGCAACCAAGAGCGACGGCAGAAGCCCAGACTGTTTGGGGGCCTTTGACCAGCAGCATATCAGGAAGTAGCACATACCTGTTATTCCTAGTGTTGTCTACTTGCCTCTGGGTTCTAGATGGAGCACCTTAGGGAATTTTTTTGCGCTGCCCTGTCTTCCTCTCTCTGTGCAGGGACTGTGCATTTTTGTTCTCTTCTTTTACTGATGTTTTTTCACATCTTAATATCACAGGAGGGTCTGATCTGGTTGCATCTCACATCCTTAGGGCTTTTCTATTACTCCCTTGACTGGTACTACACCCATCCGCTCATCCCAAGTATTTCTCGCTATCGTTCCTTCCCTCACTCTGCTACCAGAGGTATCCTGTATCTCCTCCTCCAAAGTCTTTAAGTCTTCACCCTAACTTTCCCCCTCTCCATCTTTGCCCTCACCTTTCAACCATTTTGATAAGGTCAAAGGGAGAATCTCAGCTGGTTCCAGGATATCTTTAATATGATATCATACTAACTTACTAACTAACCCTGGTTGGAAACATGTAAGTACATTGTCAAGGTCAACCCTGCAGGAGGGGGGCCCTAGGAGAATGGATGGACACTGCTTTCTGTTTGTCTGCTTGAAATACACAGCTGCCTCCTCCTCATGGGGGATGTGTGCACGGGCATGTGTGTGTGTGTGCGCACACGTGTGTGTGTGTGTGTGTGTGTGTGTGTGTGTGATCTCATGTAGCCCTGGCTGGCATTGAATTTTTGCTGTAACAGAGGATGACCTTGAACTTCTCATTCTCCTGCGTCTGCCTCTGAAGTGCTGGAATTAGGTGTGTTCTGTCATGTCTGGTTAATCAAACTCAGGACTCGGGACACCATGCATGCTAGGCAAGCACTCTACCAGTTGAGGTACTTCTCCAGCTCTGTAAGTTACTCTTACTGTTGCCGTGAGAGAGCATCCAAAGTCAAGCAACCTAAGGGAGAAAGAGATATTTATTCAGCTCAAAGTTCCAAAGGGGAGAAACGGTCTTTCATGGTGGAGGCGGCCTGGCTGGCAGCTGAAGCTGGAGGCAGCTAAGTCACTGCAAACATCCTGGAGACTCGGCAATGCTCAGTCCACTAAGGCAGTGAAGACTGGAGGATTTCTGAAGAGTGGAAGAAGGGAAGAGTCTCTCTTCAGAATCTTCTGTTCTATGGTTCCTTTTATCTGGTCTGCTACTGGGAGGTTCCAATCAGCTCTAGGCTGGTCTTTGTATTATAAATGTACTGATCTGGATCATCTCTTTAGGTGGTCTGAAGCTGATCTTAGTTAATGCCAGGTGGGGTCAAGTTGACACCCAGGATTAATTATCACACCAGCATTACATAAATTCTCTTTCTCTCTTGTGTGAGGGGGGGGCTTGTGTAGCTCTGTCTGTCCCGAAGGTGACCTTGAACTTCTGCTCCTTCTGTCTTCCACTTTCAAAGTACTAGGACTTTTACTGTCTCTAAAGTTTTTGGGAACCAGGGCTAGAACCCAGAGCTTTATGCAAACACACTACTGAGTTATATCACAGCCAGCCACTGACTTTAATAGCTACAAGTTTCTCTTTCTAATTATTTTAAGGAAAAAAAAATCCCAGAGCTTGTTTAATGAAAAGTATTAAATAAATATTACCACAGGCCATGTGTGGCTACAGCAAAAAAAAAAAAAAAAAAAAAGCCATTAAGGTGATACACGAATAGCTGAGTTTTGAGAAATACTGATTGAAAAGAAAATCAGCTCTGGGGCCGAGCACCCATCACCTCCCCAGCGTCGGGGGGTCCTTCCAATCAGAACCTTTCGGAGCCTCAAAGACCTCACCTACGAGATGGGCACATGGCAGGACCTGGCCACGAGGCTTCTGAGAGGACTTGCTGGAGAGCTGGGGGGCAGCACTGGGGGAGGGGTGGAGGGCTAGTAGACTATGGCCTGAAGGGCGAGCTTTGGGACCCTGGAGGCCAGAGTTAAAGGAGGTGACCTTTCTGGGAGAACAGTGCTCTCCTGTTCTGACGAAGACCTTCCAGGAGGGGCTTCCTCTGGCCCATCCCACCTCCAGAAGGATTATGCATGTCCATGAGCAGAACTTGCCAGGACCCTGAGGTGGGCCACCTACCGTGGCAAAAGACAGGCCTCATCCCCATGGTCCCTGGGAAGAATCCTCAGTGGATCAGCCAAGGCACGAGGGTCTCAGGCTGTGAGGATGTTAGGGCACAGGAGTGGGCTGGGTGGAGAGGACGCTTTGCTGGTGCCCTGGGCTCTCTCTGTGGAGAGACCGAGTGTCATGGTTAGGTATAGGTATCAACTTGATGGTTAAGGGTTCAAGCTGCGGGCACATTTGTAGAGAACAGGTGGTTGGGTTAAGCCCAGAGCGAACCTGCAGGAGATCGTCTATTGGTGGGGCAGACCTAGCACATGGTATGTGGGACTAAGCCCTGGACAGGTGAATAAAATACAGAGAGCTGGCTGAGGAAGTTGGCTTCCTTGTGTTCACTCGGTCAGACATACTGCTCTGGCAAGTAAGGCTCGTCCCTCTCTCACCTATTATGTAGAGATGGTGTGGCCAGTTCCCTCGGCCCTGGTGTTGGTGTGAGCTCTCCCGTCAAGCTGGACTAAGAACTGTAGCTGGACTATTGTAAGAGGACAAACCTCTTGTTCCCTTAAGCTGTTTGATGGTGATTTTATCAGCAACCCCAGGTGAGCACTCCTCTGCCCATCCATGGTGGCGGAGGTAGTGGCGGGGGGGGGGACGGCAGGTGCAGCTCGAAGTCATCCTTCTGAGGTGAGTGAGGGGGATCTGTGCTACAAGGGGCCTCGGGGATGGAGGAACTCAGGATGAAAGTCAGGGACCTCTGCGCCTCGATTTGGTAATTTCTCTGTGATCTGGCGTCTTAGGTGCCGGGGGCAACAGTCTTATTCCTACTGCAACTCGTTAGTTGGAAAATTGATTCGAGTGAGATATGCTAAAGCAGCTTTGTTTCAGGTCTGAGTTCTGCATTCGTTTTCTGTTGCTTTTTCAATACTCGACCAACTGCTTTCTGGAACTGAGCAATGCTCACTTTATGAACGCCAAGGAGCAGCATGGTCACAACCCCGTTGGGATGAAACAACTTTTAAAAGTGAAATAATTTATTTAAATAGATGTTGCCCCCTAAAATGAAAACAACGCTCTTGATAACCATAAAACCTCATAGAGTACACTCAGAGTGATTATGTTACAATTTAATGACTACTTATTTATCTTTTGCAGTGCTGAGGATTGAACCAGGGCCCTGACATGCCAGGCAAGGAGTCTGTCACCCAGCTATGTCCCTGTCAACCCCTTCCATTGCTTCCTTTTTTAACTTTCTCTTTAGAGATTGGGTGTTGCTAAACTTCAGACTGGCCTTTAACTCTTAGGCTCTGTAACCCAAGTAGACCCGAGTTTTCTAGCCTCCTGCCTGAACCTCTGAGAAACGGATTGCAACAAACCCGTCCACAGTTTAAATCCATAACCCAAACTCATCTACCTGCAAATTCAAGCTCATCATGCCTAGTGCAGAAACAACCCTTCTTTCTCTAGACTCCCGTGTGTGGTAGTGGGGGCATGCTGATGATGGACCCCAAGTCTTCTCTCATGCTAAATAGGTGCTGTGCCACAGAACTACCCCAGCTCCACCACCTCCCTTGTTGTCCTGCTCGCGGGAGCTTTGGGAGGGTTGAACCCATGTTTCTCAGTGTCACATGTCTTGCCAGCATCGCCGCCCTCAGAACTCGTTCTTTGATCTGCACTGTTGCAGTTCGTCTGCCTAGTTGCTGATAAATGACCATCAGATGGCTCAAGGGAACAAGGGGTTTATTTCCTTATGACAGTCTGGTTACAGTTCTCAGTCCAGCTTGACCGGAGAGCAGCACCAACACCAGGGCCAAGGGAACCGGCCACACCATCGCCACATAACAGCTGAGAGATGGACAATCCTTACTTGCCAGACCAGCATGTCTGGCCAAGTGAACAGAAGGATGCCAACTCTCCCAACCAGCTCTTCGTCATTTATTCCGGGGCCTAATCCCACCCACCATGAGCTGGGCCTTCCTCATCAGCTAGACAATCTCCTTCAGGTTTGCTCTGGGCTTAACTCAACCATTAATTCTCTACAAATCTGCCCAGAGCTCAAACCCTCAACAGTCAAGTTGACACCTGTGCTTAACTATGACACATAGCAAGCCATCATTCCTGAAAGGCTGTAGGAGGTACTGAGGGTCCTGCAAGCTGTGCATGTAGCCTCATCTCCTGGGAGCCCTCAGACCCCTGGTGGCTCTTAACTCATTCTGTTGGGGAGGGGTTGCCCCTTTGCCCTGGGCTCCACACCCAGCCTCAGCTCAGATTCAAGGAGCCACAAGGTATGCTGAGCCCACTGGATTTCTCCCTGAACCTCTTCTTCTCCCCTCCCACCCCCAAGACTTCGTTTGAGTCTCTGTGTAAAGGACTCCAGGCAGCGTTTTAACTCGCTGGGGGAAACTGTCAGCAGGAATGTTATCTTAGTTACTAGAATAATGGATTGTTTAATATACCCTTTGCTGAGTGTACAAGAAGGCTTTTAAGCCAATTGTGGATCCATTCATACTAAATATAAATAGCTTTCCCCCCTACTTTTGGTTTTTATTTTAATCCAAAGTGTACGTGAATATAAGGTACTGAACAGGTCTGGGAGACTCATTAGAATGAAAGGAAGGGCAGCATCCTCCCCTCCCCCCAGGCACCACTTTCCCCTCTTGAGTTTTTTACTTTGATATTTACCACTTTTTGTAAGAACCACACTTCTCAGAAAAGCAATAAAACATAAAGATAAAACAAAAACACGCTTCCCCATTTTTCAATTGTAAGTAGAGTCTACTGAAATGTTCCATTAATATTCTATTTATTTTGTCCCAAGCTATTCCCAGATGACTGACACACTTTTTGTTTTTTTTTAAAGCACAACCCTGCCATAGGGGGACATTTTGTGCCTGCTTCCTGAGGCTGTTGGTGGCGTTAGGGTCCCCAGAGGGCTGCATGAGCGGTTGATGAGTGGGTGGGCTGCAGGCTGGGAAGCAGGTTCCTTTCTCTGAGCACGAGAGGCTTCTGCATAGCTGTCTCCCTGTAGCACGGCTGCTTGTTCCAACAGGCAGGAGGACAGGTTTTTTTTTCTAGAGTCAGCACTCAAAAGTTGGTACAGCTCTTGTTCGAGTGGACCAAGCTACATTTTGACCTTGCGGTGGAAATTGTCAGCATCCCCCAGGTAGAACTGGTTTTGGTGCACAATTAAGGGGTTCATGGCACCAAGTGGCAGCCTTAGAGTCTCTGTAAAGGAAGGTGAAGCTTATAGCTGCAGAGGCAAACCCGTGGTGTTGCTAGAGGTGCCAGAACCACGGGATGTATGCTGAGGATGACTTCAAGGGAGATTCAACCTGGTACAACCTTGCACAAATTTGAGCTGCAAAAAGGGAATGGGATTGTCTAGAATCTGTGAGCCACTGTGACTATGTGATGAGCAACAGAAGGTGGATGTTGAAGTGCAGGATGCAGTAATTGATTTGCTGGACTTTGGTTTTAATTTGATGTTTTCTCATTGTCATGATGCTTCTACTTTAATGTTTTATCTGTATTGAAATATTTAACTTATTTTGACTTGATAGACTCTTTTGGTCTTATGGGACTATTTTGTGTGTGTATGTGTATATCTGTGTGTCTGTGTGTGTATCAGAAGGCACTGTGTGTCTCTGTGGAGCCCAAGGGTGACTTCGAGAATCATCCTTGATTAATTCTCTCTCTTTTTGCTTCACTCTGGGGTTTTCCAGGCTCTGCCATCCAGGGAAGGAAGTGCAGCTCACTGCTGTTTCTACCAGGCATTTTTACATGGGACCTGGAATCTGAACTCAGGACCTTCTGCTTGTGAAGCAGAGTCTTAACTCCTGAGCCATCTCTCCAGCCTTAGGACATTTTTTAAGAAGAGACTTTCATTTCCAACATTTTAATAACTGACCTTTTAATGATTGGCATTTTAAAATTGAATTATAAGAACTTTTAATTTTGGACTTTTAGAATTAAAAAAATTAAATGTATTTATAAGATAAATTTGACACCCATGGGAACAAGGTTTAAAAGTGCTATATTTTTATGTTAAGTTGACAAGGGGTGAAGTGCCAGTTAGACAAAGGTGACAACTTTATGGTTGAGGGTTTGAGCTCTGGGCACATTTGTAGAGAATTAGTAGTTAAGCCCAGAGTGAACCTGCAGGATCCTATCTAGCTGATGGAGAAGGCCCAGTCCATGGTGGGTGGGACTAAGCCCTGGACAGGTGAATAAAATACTGAGAGCTGGTTGAGGAAGTTGGCGGTCTTGTATATACTTGGTTAGACATGCTGGTCTGGGAAGTAGGATCGTCCCTCTCTCAGCCGTTACATGGATGTGATGTGGCCAGGTCCCTTGGCCCTGGTGTTGGTGTGAGCTCTCCTGCCCAGCTGGAGAAACAATTGTAAGAGAAGATAAACCCTTGTTCCCTTAAGCCCTTTGATGGTGATTTATCAGCAACCATGCAGAATAACTGCAGTACTTGTGTAGTGTGTGTGAATAAAACAGAAATGAAAAGCTTTAAATTGGACAAGTTCTCAAACTTGCTCCGTAGCTGATGGCCAAGAACTTGTGATGCGCCTGCCTCTGCTTCCCAGGGTGAGGCAACTATACGCATGCCCGGATTATGCAGTTCCAGGCATTGGAGCAGATCCGGGGCATTGTGCGTGCTAGGCAAGCTAGCACCTTACCAACTGAGCACAGCCCTGGCTCGAATCTGTTTTCTTCCTTTCACTTGTCGCTTGCTCCAGTTGTCTTTTTTTTTTTTTTTTTTAAACCTTTTAGAGCATCTACTTGTTTCTCTGTGGGTCTCTCTTTGAGAGTGTCTATGATAACTTTACTTTTCTGACACTTTCCTCTTCCCACATGGTCTGTTTTCTCCACAGACTTGTTTCCTGTTATTTTAAAAGAGGTTTTCCCTGTGTGTCTACAGTTAGAGGTGGGGACTACGAAGGTGACTAGGGAGCCTTGCAAATTGATGTCCCCATGAGCAACTTGGCTGGGGGGAACTGCTGGTGTCAGGAGGTTTCATTTGGGGACTGGAACCCCCTCTCCCCCCAGGGAGGACATACCCCATCTCTTGCCTGGCTGCCAGGATCCTCCTGCAGTGTAGCCAGTGGTATGAGTGGCTGCCAGGCGCATCTGCACTAGAGCCTTTGGCCAGGTCTGGTGCCCCAATCTGGGGACCCCATTTTGCCTCTCTAACTGCTAGTGTGGGCAGGTGCCAGGCTCTGCAGAACAAGGTAGAGCATTGAGGAAGCCGTGCTTACAACACATGCTTCTGCAGCCGTATTCCCCCGTGCAGCTGAGGGACGCATGTGTACTGACTGTTGCTTGCTCAGATCCGCTGCTCCAGCGTCCTCTATCAACGGCCCAGATCTGCCTTTCTCTAGCCTGAAGGGGATGATTTGCTTGCCCTTTGCTTTCAGTGCAGTTTCCTTCATATTCACTCCCCTTGGCCCTGTGAATCTCTTCAAATAAGCTGTTACCTTTTGATAGACTTTGGGGAAGCAGGGAGAGCAGATGTTTGTACTTGATTCAGAAACTTACAGCAATGGCTATCAGTCAAGGGGATCCTGGCTCTAGGTTCCCCTTGCCTGGAATACTTACCCCTGTAAGACTCAAGGAAACCCACCTCTCTTCCAAACATCTGGAGTTGACCAGCTGGCTGGAAGTGATTCCCTCTGGTCACGGAGGCCTCTAGACCTATTCATTCTGCAATCAGCCGGCAGGACTGTCCATTCGCACAGACTAGTGACCCTGGACCATGCTCTCTTCCCACCTCCCTGAATCACAAATATGCTCCTGATCCAGCAGTGAGGCTTAGATCCCCTTCTAGGCCAGCCTCACTCCCCAAAGGCCCCCCCAACAGTTCTGAGGTGTTCCTTTCTTAACAGGAGCCTAGCCTCTGACCTTTATTATTCTACTGTGTGTATGTTCTCTCTTGGGAGCCTGCCCGCCCTCGGCTCTCCCTTTCAGCCCCTTCCTCTCGCCTGAACTGTTGTCCTCACTGGCTCCTGGGACCTTCTTCATAGCCACAGCAGTTTTAGCTGATGGTACCTGGTGTTTTCTGCCGAGAACCCCTTCTCCCCTCTACTGCCCCCGCCTCCCTGCCTCCAGTTTCCCCATCTGGCCACACCTCCACTGAAGGACATCCCAGGAGCTTCCACTCTGCAGTGACAGCTTCCTGGGGGTCAGAAGGGCCCCTGCTCCACACCAGGCCTTTTGTAGGAAGGACTGGGAGGGGCACTGACCCTCCTCCAAGAGGACACGCTATACATTCCCTGCCCCAGCTCCCTCAGCAATGCTGGGTCCACGGCCACAGCCATCATCCCTTGGGAATTACATGCTGCCATCTTCCCCTGGGAACTACATGCTGCCTCTGAACTTTGCTTAGACCCCGGTCATGGAGCAGGAATGCACCTTGTCTCTTTCCTGTGGTGGCCGAAGGAAAAGCCACAGTCTGCCATGAGCCCCATGCTTCCGACTGCACTGGTGCATGCACGAGCGAGCAGTCCTTTGGGTGAAGTTTTGTGCCTGGTTATCTCTTCTGTCAACAGTCCCCTTGGCATGGCGCTAGAGGGCCTATCCTTAGGGACACATGCACTGTGCTAGACTGATCTGAGGTTTGTAGAATGAATGGAGACCAAGAACTCTACTTTTGTGGAATGGGGAAAAGGTTGGGCCATTGCCTTTAAGTGTGGGAGGCAACGGGGGAGGATGGAGGGAGAGTCCTGGGCCCAGTTCTAGCCAGATACAGTCTAGCAGCACCACCTCAGGCAGATGACCCCTCCCATCTTGCACTTGTCAGAGTGGGGGCAGCCTGGAGTTATGGTCTCCGACCGAGCTCTGCTGTGTTTGTATCCAGTGGGCTTGAGGGTAAGACGCTCTCTGCAGAAGCGCTGAGCCCAGCATCTGTCTCCTGAGCAAGTCCTTGCTGACCGATCAGGGTGCTCCTCGGGAGGGCAGACGGGGGCAGTTAGCCCCCCAGGGGCAGCTTTTGCTGCTCATAGGAAACCCAGTGCTGGGCATGAAAGGGAGCCGTGGAAGCTTGTACTTGGCAGGGCAGGAAAGCTGGCTGCTCGGAAGTGGTACCGAGCTGAAGGACGCGGCGCGGTCAGGACTGTGGCCACTGGGACCCACGGCTTGGCTGCCAGGGTTGGAGAAGCACCAACTAGACACATGGTTCTGGAAGAAGGTTGTGGAGATGAGGAGAGGGCACATCTCGGCAGTGGCAGGATGGGTGATGAGAGCTTTCTGGGGGGCCAGGACACTGGGGGCAGGTACAGGAACGTGTCTTTGTCTCCCACCGGGCTGCATGGCAGCCGCTGCGTCAGGCACCCAGGACCTCTGACAAGAGATTCTGGAATCTTTGAAGAAAATCACTGTAAGCAGATTGGAAGAGCCTGTTCATCTGCACGCCTCGGGAGACAGCGCAGTGCAGCGTGGCTTTGCTCACCATGTTCTCGACCTAAGATTTGGCAGCTCTCGGGAGGCCAACCCATACTTTCTGAGGTTGAGGAAAGGAATGTAGAAGAGGGTGCCCAGTGACCACCTCTGGGGTCATGGGTCAGGGGTCACTCAGGATGCTGGACAGTGACCAGCCCAGATGGGATACAGCGTAGGGCTTTCTTGCCCTCTGGAAGGTCTGACCTCGCCTTGCTGCCAAGCTCACAATGTCTGGGTGCAGGTGAGAAACTGGAGGTGTGGCGACACTGGCTCATGTCGCGGGTGGGAACTGGCTACAAGGAGGGGCGCTGCAGTCCAGACTGCCCAGGCCCCATGGACTGGTAAACAGAGAGGTGGTGGAGAGACGCCCACTGCCACGTGCACAGGGTGACAAGCTGCTCCCTGCTGCGCATACTAATTACATTTTTAATCAGCCAGAAGGCAGCTCCAGCATCAATCTGCCATGCACGGCTCGTGAATCACCCTGGAGCTGGCAGAGGGTCTTGGGCTGGTGACCCCAGCTCGACTGTGAGGTGGGGCCTGCCCACACCCCTTTGCCCTTGGCACACAGGGCACCCTGCTGCTCTATGTCCCCTCAACATCCACACAGACAGCACTTCAGACTTGATTTTATTCCATGACACTGATTTGCTGAAACCCCCCATTTCCTGGGCAAGGGAGAGCAGTAGGTGGCCTGGCAGAAGCAGGGCTGGCCGCCCAGTAGGACTGGAACCTTCTTTGTTAAGTGAAGCGCTGGCCAGACCTCAGCCTTCCACCCAGCCCCAACCTGTCCCCTCCAGTTCATTAAAAACTGAGTTGCAAAATAAAAATAAAAATAAAATAAAAGCAAACCCCTGAGTTGTTAAAAACCAAATTAAAAATTCCCTTTGGTGTCAAAAGGTCCCATTCCTAAAAGCCAGAGGGGGAGGGGCGGGTCCAGGCCTGGCTCGGCTGGTGTTCAGTGCTCCGCTGTCTTCTCGTTGGGTTCCTGCAGGCCCGGGGAGTGCCCGGGGCCCGGCCGCCTCAGGACAGCGCTGTACTTGAGGGCTGCGGCTTCTGGCTGCAGGACCACGTCCACCAGGGTGAAGATGGTGATGACCTGCAGCAGAGCCAGATGTGGGAAAAGACAGGGAGGACGGGGGTCTCTGGTCAAAGCCCAGCCGGCCACTGAGGCCCACTCGGTCTCCTGTTACCCATCTGTAAAACTGGGGAAACTCAAGGGACCAGCTGGGTGGCCCTGGTGCACGGCAACCGCTCTTGGGGGTCAAGAACAGGATGGAAGTCCTTTGGAAGTCCAAAGCTTTCATCAGCCTCAAAGGACCCCACGAGTTAGGAAACCCTGCATTAGGGAAACAGGCAGAACGGTCTCTGCTCACAGTGGGAAACCCCAGGTGAGGACCCGCACAAGTGAGTGCACGGCTTGGGCCTAAGACAGGGGAGCCTGCAGTGCTGGAGAGGAAATAGGGAGGCATATGAGGGCATGGGGGCATATTTGGGAGGCAGGAGGAGGGCTTGGGGACATAGTAGGGGGCTCACCTGTGTTATTGGCTCCTGCTCAAGATCCTCTGGCTCCCAGACAAGCGTAAGCTCTGGTTTCTTCCCTACCTTCTGGAAGCTGTAGGATCGCAGGGCCAGCGCCTGGGGACACACACACCAGAGCCTTCCGCCTTGCGCTCCGCGCTCCCTCTGCGCGGCTTGCAACCAGCTCTCTGCCCTCTGGCTTGGGCTGAGCTGCAGGCCCTGTCGCCTCATTTCCGATGGCTGGACTTAGACAGACCCCCCCCTCCCCTGACTTGTGGATTGCCTTGGTTTGCTTCAGGAGGGCTGCCAGTCCACGTTGGTTAAAGCAACACCTGAAGGGGGCCTAGGACCAAGGGAGGCAAGGAAAGCCCAGAGCTGTGGGCGTTGTGTGAGCACAGGGCAGAGATCCACCTAGGCTGACTGTATGGCTGGCGGGCTGTGCCCCCTACTGGCGCTATGTCTACAGGCGCTGAGTTGGCCGGCCCAAGCTGAGGGCTGGGTGACTGTGGAGCTGACCTAGACCTGAACTTCCATTCTGCTCCCTGAACTTGAGCATAACACCCTATTGTTTCCAGATGCACTTGGCTCCCTCTCCTGCTGTACCCGCTGTAATGAAACCCACGTCTCTCCTATGCAGGATTCTGTGCTGCCCCAAGCATTCTTGATGTAGGAAGCTCAAAGTCAGGAGCAGGAATCGATTGCGACTTGTTGCCCATAGGACAGCTGGAGCCAGGCCCTTTAGCTGCCCTAAAGGACTCTGAATAAGCTGCCACCCAGAGAAGGAGCCAAGGCATCTGGAGTGGCCCTGGGTCATCCTGTCGCTGAACCTTCTACATGTTCCCACAGAACATCCTTAGGTCTCACCTCCTGCTGTCCTGTTCTGGTCATGGATGACTTATTTTCAGATTGCCTGGGTCTTGGGAAGAGGTCTAGGCTGATCCTGTCTCACGCAGGCCTAGTGAGGTGTCTGGACAGGGCCCGACAGGTGGCTTTGGGTCTAGGGTTTGGACCCTTTATCGTCAAGCACGAGTGCAGACCACTGTTGAAGGAGGGACACAGTGGGACCTGCATAGCTCATGGCCCTCAAGCGTGGGCAGGATCGCCAGGAGCATCAGTGTGATCCATCCTGCCATGCTTGTGAGCGTGCCATAAACCGTTCTGGACGAGGGACATACAGGAATGTCTGGTGGCGACAAGTGTACTAAGTCCTGCAAGGGTACAGTTCTCTGGGGGTTGGGCCCCCTGATTCTGCCGCACACACTCACATTGCAGTAGATGCGCTTCTGCACCCCATAGCGCAGCACCAACACGTCAAAGGCTTGGTTCAGAACGCCCATCACCATGGCTTCTGACTCCAGGGGGCCACTCTCCTGCAGAGACGATGCTGTAACTATGGGAGGACTGGCAAGCAGGCACCCGTGCTGGGGACGGTGTACCGGAGTCGTCAGAGTGGTTAGTGGCCTCTAGCCCTGTGGGGCAGGGCAGCTGTACAGGGGCTCACCTCCCCAAGGTCATGGCTGGGAGTCCCTGCCAGGAAGAGAGGGTGCCAGCCGGGTGCTCACCTTGACCAGGAGGGCAAAGAAGAGGCCGATGCTAAGCTCCTGCACGCGCTTGGAGGCCATGCGGCGGTCATTGCAGTGGTCAGCCTGTTTCTGCAGGGCATCGGGCTCCACGGTTGGCTGCTCGCAGTAGCCTGGAAATAGGGTCGTTAGGGCTGCTGGTGGGGGCTGGGCAAGGCTGCCTGCTCAGACTGAAAACCTGGGGACAGCTGTGGCCCCAGGCTTTAGTGAGCCCTCCTTCAGCTTGACCTCAGCACCTGGCTATGTAGGGACAGTGTTCAGATCCAGGCTTGTGTGTGTCTCTCGGGAGTTCTGTGATCACAGCCACTTACTCTGGGGGAGAGTAGTCCTTGGCTGGCACAGGACTGCCCTGGCTGGTTTGCACCCCTTACCCAGTGCAGCAGCCAGGAGGCGGTGCACCATGACGTCAGCGAAGCGGCGGATGGGAGAGGTGAAGTGTGTATACAGCGGCACGTTGAGGGCATAATGCCGGAACTGCATCTGGTCCTGCAGCATCCCCGAGCAGAAGTACAGCGCCATCTGGGAGGAGGGCGGCACTCAGAGCCTGGCCGTGGGCGGAGCTGGTTAAGGACCCACCTGACAGGCTACAGACAGTGCCAGGCAGGCCCTGGGGGCCAGGATCATTCTGCTCAGGGATTCCCCAGCAGCTGCCATGAGGTTAGGTAAGACAGGTGGTACCCAGATGCCCTCTAGACAGCATTATGAGCAAGTCAGAGAGCCCTGCCCGTGCTGGGGACGGTGTACTGGAGTCGTCAGAGTGGTGAGTGGCCTCTAGCCCTGTGAGGCAGGGCAGCTGTACAGGGGCTCACCTCCCCAAGGTTGTGGCTGGGAGTCTCTGCCAGGAATGAGGCAGAGTGTAGTCTCAAGACTGGCCTCCCCACAATGGCTCTGGATGAAGGACAGGGTGGCCTGGGAATGTAGATGCTAATCCTCTGAAGAGGCACAGCCCACTGGGGCTCCCCAACCTTCAGCCGAGCTGACCTCATCCCCTCTGGCCTTGATCTCTGC
This sequence comes from Typhlomys cinereus, assembly GCA_023101885.1. Taxonomy (NCBI): domain Eukaryota; kingdom Metazoa; phylum Chordata; class Mammalia; order Rodentia; family Platacanthomyidae; genus Typhlomys; species Typhlomys cinereus. The sequence continues at coordinate 90,237 of JALPQD010000538.1, read as the reverse complement.
TCAGCTGACGGTCATGCTTGCTGATTGGCCCCACAACACTTCCATCCCATGCCAGCCACAGGACACAGGTTGCCCCGCCTGCCACCCTGGGCCTGCTTGTATTTGGTCTAAGAGTAGAGCAGAAAGAGTTGCTGAGACGCTTTAGGGTCCAGCACAGCCTGGACAGAATCCAGCTACAGCCTCTGGAATTGGCAGCCTGATGTTTGGGAGCATGTTCAGTCGCTTGCTAACTCTGGTGGCCTGGCCAAGTGGACACATGGCTCCGGTTACTCTGCGTGCAGGGCCCTGGAATTCAGGATGCAACTCCTGCTGGGTCTTGGGTTATGTCCGGGGCAAGTCGCTGGAGGAGGTGGGTGCGGCCTCGGCTGTAAGCCAAGCTCGGCTGTCTTTTCAGCCATGGCCCAGACCCCTGGACAGGCAGGGTGAGGAAGAGCCTGTGATCTCTTGGTCAGTAGGTATCTCTGGAAGAACGACTTTGGGTCTTGTTTTAGAGCTCACTTAAAAAAACAGACACCACTACCCTCACTTTCATGCCGCTGGATCTACTGCATTGTCTGGGGTAGGAGTGGGGAGCAGACGCAGGGACTAGGGCAGGGGAAGGGCAGCCAGGTCCAAAGGGCCTGGATGGCTTCATTCCTAGCAAAACTTGGAGGTGTCAGGAAATAAATCAACTGTGGCCAGCTAAGGTCACTGGACCCTCATGAACAAATTGAATCTGCCTAGCGACCTATACCTGAAAAAGGACTGTCACCGCCCTGGTGGCACTGGGACCAGAGCTGACCCCACTAGCTGCAGCTTCTGCTGATCTGCCAATCCACTTGGGTGGTCCCCACTCTCAGGATGTAGGCCCCGAAGGGACTGAAGCACAAGCCAGGCCACCCTGTCTACCCCACAGCTGTCACCTGCCTGGGGACACGAGGCTCATGGTAGACAGCTTCTCCTAGCCAGACTCTGCGGCTAGGGCAGAGGTGGAGACTTTCGTGTGGCCCAGGTGCATAGCCACAGGCCAGAGCAGAGCAGTCACTGAGGGCTGGAGCGCGCTGTCCTGCGCCCAGGACGGGCTCCCCTAAGTCAGGGCCTGTCTCCCAGGCGTGCCTCTGCATTCCCATCTCCTCCCAGGCCCCTGGCAACTCCTGGGAGTGTGACAGGGGCTGGCGTCTCCTTACCTGCATGGGCCGGGAGTACATGTTGGTGAGCACCTCTTTCCGGGCCAGCGAGTACTTGTCATCTCCAAATGTTTCAGTCAGGCTTTTCTAAAAGCAAACCCCAAGACCTGTGTAAGACACAGTGAGGTTTGGGGAGAGGCTCTGGGCCTGTCACCTGTGGCCACCTGATACGAGTTTTGGCGAGGAGGGGTTCCCTGGGGTGTGACTGCCTTCAGAGTGTGCAAGTGTTTCAGAACTTGTGGCACACTGGTGCCGTGGGCTAAATCCATCCATACTAGGGTCGGGCCAGCTCCCTGATGAGACATCTCTCTGCCTCCCCTGGACTTGGGGAATGGGTGAGAGGTTTCTCTCCTGTGTGCTGAGCCAGGCCCCACTCAGAAAACACCTGAATCACCTCTCCTAAGAGCCCTTCCCGCTTCCGGTAGCCCAGCTCCTACACCGCAACCTCCAGGCTCAGGGACAGCCCAGTTCTGGCTCCAGAACCTGCCAGTTGCCAGGCCAAGTAGTGTTCCTTGGCCTCATCCTGGTAACGGAGTCCTCTTCCATGGCAGGGGAGACCCGGCTGAAGGGAAAGGAGCTCCGTGGGAAGAACAGGCATGCGGCCAGCTTCCTGGCTTTCTTCTTTCTCCTCACGCGGAGCCTGTCTGCCTGCTGGAACTCACATTGAGGGACCCCGCGGAACTGACGTCCATGGGCAGCCCCATCTGGTCGCAGAACTCCACCAAGTCATTGAGCATCTTGGTCTGTGGCGGTGGGTGCCGGCGCAGCAGGGCTTGCTTAGGGAAGGCATGGAAGATCTTGTGGGCTACCGCCATGTTGGCCAACAGCATGAACTCCTCCACGAGCCTGCAGAGGGGAGAATCAGGACTTGGGGAGACCCTGGCAACAAGTGACACAGCCCCCTTTCCAAGCTCTCTGCCCGGATGGCTCTCTAGCACCTTAGCTTTCGCTGCGGAGGGCCCTTGAGATCAGATCAGACTTGTTTCTCTCACTCCTTCTCTTCTGCCCTGCGCAGGCTCCCCAGAGTCAATCTGTCATAGGCTTGTAATTGTGTGTGGTCTCCCTGCAAGCCAGAGTTCCTGGGAGCAGCGAGAGCAATTGTCTCATTTTCAACTGTAGGGGATGCTTGGGCCTGTGCCCGATGGAGAGGAGGTGCACAGTGAAGATCTCTGGGGGAGGAACAGCTCCCTGGAGAGTCCAGTCTCTGGAAACTCTCACTATAGTTTTGCTCTTTGTAAGTATAATCAGAATCATTGGTGGGCACATGTGGATAAAACCCCAAATGAGAAGGCAAAAGTGTGTTAAGGACGGGAGAGAAGGGAGAGAAGGGAGAGAAGCAAGGACTGCTGGAGGAAGGAGGAAAAGTGCTTGACCCTAGGGTAGGTTTCCTGCTGTTCTCACCCTGTGCCTTGGGGTTTCCTTTGCAGGATAAATGGACTGACCAGGAAGGGAGCACACATGGCCACGACAGCCAGGATGCCCTGTGTAGGGAAAGCTTGATCCCTGGAGACAAGACACTCTTCTCTCTGCCTCCAGATGTTAAGTCTGGGGCTTCACTCTCAGAAGTGGTAGTCTGGTGGTAGTCGGAGGCCTGAGATGGACTCCCCTCTCAAGAGATGAGGGTAGTGCAGGATTGGGCCCATCATCTGGCCAAACGTTCAGAAGAGAAGCAGGTGTGGCAAGGGAGAAGTCTTTCTCTGCCCAGAAAGGGCCTGCCATGCAAAGCATGCCTCTGCTCTGCCAAGGTGCCTCTCCAAAGAGCCTTGTCTACAGAGGAGAGGGGCCAGGAAAGTGCCCCAACAGCACAGACTCCATGGGGGGTACCCACGGAGCTTGGTCCCTCCGTCATGGGGGGCTTCAGCTGTCCTTCCCACTCAACTCGTTAAACGAACGCTTCTATGTGGCCCATCCTGTGCAGCCACAGCTTCCAGGTGCCATCCTGCCTCCCTTGTGCCCAAAGACCTTCATGATCTCCACGTCTGAGACGTGCTCTGAGTACTGGCTCCACCACATTTTCACTGTAGGATCCTGAAAGTCACAGACCTCTCCCAGTCCTCCCCCGAAGTAAGACACGGTGGGTATCAGCTCCTCCTCCCCCAAGGCAAGGCTGATGCCAACACTTGATCACAGGGCTGGTGTGAGGACAGACTGACAGAACAGCTGCTTAGGACAGAAACCCTGGAAGGGCAAATGCACCGCCCAGACATGACCAGGCTCTCCTGACTTCCCATCTACCTTGAGGTTGCCCGACACTACCAATAACTGCCTCCTGCCATTCACCACGCTCCTTCCCAGCCTGTCCCTCGGGGCAGTGGACCTCTCCATCTTACCATGCCTGTTTCTGATCCAGGGCCCATGTGTTGTAGTCTAGTACTCTTAAGTTTTTACACTTGACTTTGCCAATTCCAGACGGACTTCAGGAGTATCTGCCATTTTATTTTGATACGTCTTTCAAAGTAGCTGAGATTGGCTGGAACTCTATGTATCTTCCCACCACAGCCTCCAAAGTACTAGGATCAGTCTACTCTGTTCCTAGTCAGGTGTTGCCCAAATGTGCAGATTCTTATGTACATCCATCTGTGACCCTTTCTACTCAACTGGATTTGCTATGGTGGGCCAGGCATGACTCTAGACTTTTCTCCCCAAACAGTGCCGGATTCCTGTGGACCAGAGCACACGGTATGTTCCTGAGCCAAGAGGGACACCTGTAACCTCAGGGTTGAGTCTGGACTGCATTTCATGATCACAGCCTGCAGATGGCAGCAGGGCCCCACAGCAGAGGAGGCCACAGCCAGGCAGGACCAGGAGCAGAGCCTGGCTGCGTGGGAGGTGGGGTGTGTGTGTGTGTGTGTGTGTGTGTGTGTGTGTGTGTGTGTGTGTGTGTGTGTGTGTGTGTGTGTGTGTGTGTGTGTGTCCATGTCTTTCCCCACGCTTCTGAGGCAGAGCTGGGCTTCTTGGGCGCTCTTCCACCTTGTCACTCACTATTGTAAAGATAAGAACATGAGGGAGGGAACAGGGAGAGGGCGGAACTACTGTGGGACAGACATCGGACAGCGACAGGAGACCCCAGTCAAGCTGCTTCTCAGTGACCCAATACTTGTTCTCACTAGACTATCACACAGTCCCCTAAGTCACCCACAGGCAAGAGAAAAACAAGTAGCCGTTTGACTTCAGCTACAGTCTCGTGCGCTGTGGAAGCTGAGGCTGACTTGGGCAAGCCCTTGGTGTTTCTGGCCTCCTTTTCCATGAGGAGCTCAGTCCATCCCCTCACCTCCTTGAGGTAAGACAGCAGCCATCTGTGGATTCTTCAAGACAGCTGACCAACATCAGCCTTAACCCAGGTACCGATGTCACCGCGCAGGAGGAAGACATGGCAATAAGCCCACATCCCCTGGATTCTGACAAGGCGCACAGGGCTTTAGGGTGGCTGCAAGGACCATCTCCCCAACACCTTAACTTACAACTTTTTCCCCCACCTGCAGTGGGGGAGGGGAAGCGGCACATGAGTGTATCACACAGGGTGTGGCTGGTGCTCTGGCCCTGCAGCCAGGGACAGGAAGTAATTCCCAGTGAAGTGGCGACATTAGCAGGCCAAGCAGAGGTGAACCACCGGCAACAAGAACCCATGGGACTAGGTAGGGTTTGCTATGGGGCCAGTCACAACAGATAGCAAAAGCTGCAGTCTACCTCTGATCAATTCTCAGGGTGACCAGCAGGCGGCCCCCCAGCACCTTCCTTGCCAGGACCTAGGACGTGGCAGCAGTAGCTTAGAACCCAGGAACTTCTGGGCAGGAAAGAGCCTCACAGTTTACAAACCATGGCCCTGTGGCCCAAGTCCAGAGGTCTTTGCTATCCCAGTTGCTATTTCTTTCTTAGTCAAAGCTGGTTCTGGGGCCAAGGGCTCTTATGGAGCAGGAATGGCTGAGGGGACCCTGACAACTGACCCCTCTCACCTGATTGGTTCCCCCTTCTATGGGGCAGAGAATGCTCCGAGCTGTCCTGGAGCAATGATGCCACATGCTAGGTATGCAGCTAGGAGAGAGGGGTGGGGTGGGGGGAATGCTGAGGCTGGCAGCTCTGCTTGCTGCAAGGGCCTAGACCTGCTCCCCGCTCTGGGCACCTGCCTTCAGTCCTAAGCCGCCCCTTCCCTAGCGCCTGCATCCAGCATCACGCAGGCATGAGATCACCAGGTCCTGCTGGGGAGGGGGAGCTGGAGCCCAGCAACTGCCTGACAACTGCTCTAAACAGGGGCTCAGGCCTGGCAGTGGGCCAGAATCACCTGCCAGCACAGCAAACCAAGCCCTCAGAGAGGGGCCCACGACTCTGGAGGTCTGAGGCAGGGCTGGGCTGTGACAGAAAGCTGTCCTCAGTCATCACTAATAGCATCTGCCACCTGTGCTCACGCTCTGCAGGGCCTGCTGGGGACAGGGCCAGTGTGAGGCTTCCCACCCCAGCAGGGCTCGCCTCCCGGTGGGCAAGGAGGCAAAGATTACAGGCCACCCATGTAAGAGCACACTCGACACACTCCACAACCCAGGATCGGCTGCATTGTTTAAAATAAAATTATTATTTACTTTTGAATGTTTTTATGACAGGGTCTCTGTCTTCCAACTCATGCTCCTCCTGCCTCAGACTCCTGAGACTGGGATACCAGTTCGAGTCCTCACGCTTGACCACGCATGTCTGTCTAGCGGGGGTCAGAGAATAGTTAGGTGTGAAGTGCCTTCTTAGGAAGAGGGGTAAGGGAGTGGGTGTAAGGGCCTGGCTTTAAGTAAGTACTAAATTAAACATACCATGGTATGTGTACCCTGGCTTGGACCTGGCTCTTGGTCTAGGCAAGCAAGGTCCTGCCCTCACTAGGAGCACTGGAGCAACAGGGTACGTGGGGTTGGGTGGGGGTGTCCCAACTCTAGCATTTGGGCTAGATTTCTAGAAGCTGCGCCTGCTTTCCTACCACACCACTACCCATGGGTCCAGCCTATCTCTTTAACCAGAGAGGTGCTTCCCTGCAGATCCACTGCTGTCACAGCAAGCCCCTCAGCGGCTCCTACTTCCTTGGACGCTCCTCTGCTGGTAAGATCAAGTAGTGCTGAGATGCGTCCCTCTTTTCCCGCTCTACTGCCTAGTTCTGTGCAGGCCCCACAGCCCAGAACAGGGCACTCTGCTCTTACTTCTTTTCCTTACTCACCACTCACTCTGGAAGGTGGCATGCAGGGCTCTTGGCATCCCGTGGTCCCCCATCCCTTGGTCTCCATGACTGTGAGGGTCTCTCAGCCCAGGCTCTCTTCCTCCTGTCACTAATGACTCGTGGTCTGGTCAACAGGGCTCCTTGCATGGAGCGCAGCGGGTTCCAACTGAGGAGGTGAGAGGTAGATTCCTCTCATTGGTGTCCTTCCTGCCTGGTCCACATATACCACTGACCCTGACACTCACTGTAGTCACCTTGTCTCCCACTCGATCCTCTATGCACCGCCATCTACCGAGCAGTTTTCCTAATACAGTGGCAGTACTGAAGCCACCATGGCTGGTAGGCCCCAGCCTTCAGAGCCAGGTGTTCCTTTCATTTCCACCCTTTTCAGCTGTGGTCCCACTTTATCCTTTGTGCCACCTGCTGTGCCTTCCGGGGACAGCTCCCCGGAGCCTTGGGGTGTTCCTGTCTTTCTGTAGGCAGCTTGGGGCCAGCTGTCTGGTGGCACTCAGAAGATCTTTGTCCTGCCCTGGTTCTCTTCGTGAAGTCTCCATGAAGGTAAACTCCCAAGCCTGGGTCAATCCTGGAGGCTGAGGAGGGGCAGGGAAATACTTTACAGGATAGCGTGAAATCACAAAGGTGTGAAGACAAAACAGAGAAAGCACCAGGGAGGTTTGGAAAACAAGACACTGAGGCCAGAGCCTGGAGCCCAGCATCTGCGCCATAGCTGGGGTGGGGGCTGCTGAGCAAGGAGGTTTGGAGAAGGAGGTGGCGATGACCAGAAGTGGGGACAAGAAGCTGGGCCAAAGGCTGGGAGCAGGGGCAGCACCCTGGAGTTTGCGACTGGCAGAAAGTCACTTGGGTGGTGAGACACAGAAGCTAGTCGAAAAGGGGGAGAAGGGAGAAGCCAGCACAGGTTTCATCTCGTCCCAGTGTGAGCGAGCTCCCAGGTTGGTGTGGTCCGTGCTGAGGGAAGTCCTTCACAGCTTCTCTGACATCTGTGCCCTAGGGTGGGCTGGTCCATGCAGCTATGCTGTGTCCTTACAGACTCGGAAGGTCACAGGGTCTATTATTGATACCATGTTGGAGTGGCCAGGGGAGTAGAGACTGTGCCCAGAGACACACGCAGTCAAGGACAGAGAGGCTGTGCTCAAGGGCCGATGGGTAGCCCCAGAGCATGTATGAAGGCACTGTCTCTCTGCGTATAGGACAGGGAAGAAAATTCTGTACCTGTCAGGGTGACAAAGAATGGCCACCTCACCATGGCCTGAGGCCAGCAACAGCTTCGCTGGGTAGACCCAGGAGCAGGTAGGGTGGTTCGGCCTAGGTTCAGTTTTGTTCACACAGGCTGGTGTGACTTTTGTTGCTCCTCAGTCCAGAGGGGTGTGAGGGCATGGCATGTCCTACCCACCTCCTCTGGCTCTCACCCTCCCCTCCTCCACACTCAGCCTTCAGTATTGCCTGGCAAGGGAAGTAGAGCCTCTGGAGGGGTCCTATGCCAGATCTGGTCTGCCAGCGAGCCCAGAAGAGAAACGCCCCCCCATCGCGTCCCTATAAGAACATGTTGGGAGTTGCCCTAGGGCCAGAGCCTGCCCTGGGCCAGGGTTAGGTGGCATGGTGGCTACGGAAACCTGAAAGTGCATTGACTTTTCAAAGACTGAGACTAAGAGTAAGATAGGAACAGCCTCTGTCTCGGCCACCAGAGCACATGCCACAGCTCTGTGGGAGTCTCGTGCTAATGGAATTAGGCCACTTACAGAGACTGTTCAATTAGCTCTTAGTGAAAACTGCTAACTTGAACATTTGATAAGAATTGCTCCCAGTCAGTTTCAAATTCATTTCTTTTGAAAACCAAATTTTCCCCACTTGGGCTCATCCTCACTGTGGGCTCGGGAGCCTTGGGCGCCTCAGCATGAAGGCAGCTGCTGAGCGCCACAGAGGAGCTGTGCACCGGAGCAGAGCCCCTTCACAACTGGCAGCCAGAGGTGGGGGTGGCAGCGACCACCCTGGCAGAGGGCCTGCTGCTCTCCCAGCGGCCCCAAATTGAGTGTAGTGGGGTAGAACTATAAGGAAAAGGGGCATGATGGGAAGTCAGTGGTCCGAGCAGCACTGACTTGAGGACTGCTGGGACAGGGAACTTGAGGGATCTTTGTTGCATGTCTCCTAGATGAGACCAGGGTGGAGCTGGGGGACGGGAGCTGGACCGTGGAGGCCTGGATAGGGAGCTGCAGGCCAGCTGGCAAGGGAGCAAGGAGCAGCACCCCAAGACAGACAAAAGCAGCCTGGACAGAGGGCCCTCGGTGGCTGGGCCACCCCACATTATAGCTGGGGCCTCTTGCTGACCCCTCTCCTCCTGGGCTTCTTGCAACCTGCTGAACGTCTTGAACATTCCCATGAAACCACAGGGAAATGAATGGGGTCTAGTTCACAGGCATGGAAAACCCCAGAGGAACAGGCCTCTGGAGCCAGACATAACAGACCCTGTGGGTGAGGCCAGAGCCAGGTTTCCTAGTCTGTGAGGCTGAATCTACTCCAGGACCTTCCTATAGGTTCAGCGGTGGGGCCCTGCTGCAGTGAGGCCTGTGGAGCAGTGTTTTTCTAGTTCAAAAGGAAGTCTCCAGAGGTTAGACATCCAAGTGAGGCCCTCTGGCCCTGCCAAAGGAAGGCCAAGGCTGCGGTAGGGAGAGGGGGAAGGGTTTCTCCTAGGCGGTTGACAGCACCGAAAGCTCTTTGTCAGCATTAAGCTAGCCACGAAGACTTAGTCTTCCCAAGGTTCGGCTCTGCACATGGAGGCCTGGGGCAGGCCCGCACGTGGGCAGCAGCCTGGCCCCTAAGCAGAACCAGGTGGCAGTTTGTGCTGTGTGGCCTTGCAGTGTGGGGTAATTAGCCCTTCTGACTCCTTGGTGGTGTTGACACACACGCCTTTCTTCAGTTCCACTGGAACTGGACCGGGAATCCACCACTGACCAAAGGAGGCGTGGCCAAGGCACACAGAAGTCCGCCACCTCAGGGAGTGGCCACGGTGCTTCCAAACGCTTTGAGGCCCTGTTCAGACTCTGTGCCAGGGTTGGGGCTTCCTCTCTTGTTCCTGCAGTAGAGCTTTGCTCTGCAGACCTGGCCCAGAGGGACCGCTGGTCACCACTGACTTTGGGAGGGACTAGCTTTGGTTTTAAAACTAGCATTTGGGCACTAGTATTCAAAGGAGAAAAGTGTTTTAGAATACACGGATTCTCTCCCACACAGAGAACTACTACAGACAGCTAGATAAAAGAGGGGGGACACGTTTTCTGGAATTCAGGTTGCTCTACCTAAGCAAATGAGAGCATGCTTTGCTCAATTGCAAGAAGTGGCTCTTGCTCTAGTCGCTGGGAGTGTGCCCCTTGTCCGGATCACCCCAGTCATGAAGTCACGAATGGTGACAAGGAAATGAGCATGTGGTCAGGCTCTATGAACACTTCGTCATCTACTCTCATGACTTCAGGAAGGGAGTAGAGGTCAAATGTGCGCAGAGGGAAACAGTCTTGGAGCCCACAGGAGGTGACTACACATTTTCCCTGCCAGATTGTGGCAGGACCCAGGTCTGAAGCATCACCTAGACCTGGTCCCACCAGGCTTGCTGGAGCCCAGGTAGTTGTGCTAAGTGGGAGGAAGCACAGAAACAAACGCCCCCCCCCCAATGGGCAGCCCTGCTCTGGATGACCCATAAAGTCCAATGGCTCAGGAGGCTCTGGCTCCCTGCTGTGTGGCATTTTCTTTCAAGTGAACTGCCACCATCTTTTACCAGCTGTAAATCTTTGCATCGAGATTGCACCTGTTTATTCTGGCTACTCCCCGAGCACCTCCCAGTCATTAGTGTATAATTCTTCTCTAATTGGTCATGTCCTCTAGGTCTTGGAAACGAGGGTAGAGTATATAAACTGGGGAAGGTTAACTGAAGAGGTGGGCACTTCATCTATGTAGACATAGGGGAAATCAACGTCTATGTTGGGGATGAGACTTTTCAGTGTGACTGCTTTGGGATCATCCATGTTCCTGTAGATAAACCTCAACCACACTCCTGTAAGTAACCTCAATGTACTTATAAATTTACCAAATTACACTTTGGTATTGTTACTTCAGTCTGCTGTTAAACCCTATCTGGGGTGGATAGACATCTGTGTGACATCCCCCAGGAAAAATTTCATGCAATTCTACTACTCAAAGAACTCCAAGTCTTGCTTGGCCTGTTTCCCCCTGAAGCCCTTTGTCCCTCCCTCATCCCTTGCACCAAGCAGGCGTGTATCTCAGCTTCTCTAGGGGACCGAATCTCAGCTAGAGGCATGGCCCAGCTGAACCCACACAGTGCGGCCTGGAAGGAGACTTGTATTCCATAGCAATCGACTCCATCCAACCAAGAGGCTAGCAGAAGAGAGGTAAGGTAGGTGGCCTCTGTCGGGCCCACTGAGGTGTGTGAGCAGCTGAGTGTACCTCCGAGAGGTACAGGAGTGCTCCTGGCAGCACTCAGTCTTGGGGGAAAGTCCCGGGGAGGGAGGAGCAGAACTACCTTGTTCTCTCCATAGAGGTGCTCACTCTACCTGCATCGGCTCCAGAGCCAAGTCACCTTCAGTTCCCACAAATAGGGAACTAAAGGGGCAGTTCCCGTAGTTTCCCCCCAACTTATCCCTGCTAGACAGCAGGCACATAAACTTGGCAGACAGAAGCTGAGATGGTGTCTGCTGGCCTGCTGGGACCCACTGAATTTGCCCCGACTACATTTTCACTTGCCTGTTGACATTTAAACCCAAACAAGGTTAATGGGGTAACTGGGACTCTGCTATGACCTGATAAATGAATACTCTGTCCAAGGGCAACTGCCCCACTACAAACACGGAGCCCTGCAGATTACAAACGCTTCTCCCAACTGGGCTGTTTCCACTGAGCTAACACTTGTCTTATCACCCACTGGGATGTGGTCTGTTGAGTCTGGCAAAATTCTTTAGTTATGTGACTTTAAAAATATTGACCCACAGTTTTATGAACTGAGTTCAGAGTGCTTTAAATGGATGTGTTCCCACCCGGAGTCTTCTGGGCTTCCCTCACATCTGCCTGGACCCGCCCTGACACACATGCACCGTGGTCCCCTCTTCCCACTCAGCCGCAAGCCGTGTCTCCACTCTGCCATGGACTGTGGAGCATGTGTTGGGCACTGGTGGGGAGAGACTGTCCTTGATGTCAGGCACGGGAGTCAGATTACCTGCCCAGCACCCACTGTCAAAACATCAGCTCCATAAACTGGCTCTTCCCTCAGCACCCCCATGGCTGGGCCCTGCAACTTGTCCCCAGAACTGGGAACCAGACTCTTTGGAGGCTCCAATGCAGCCTGTGTGTGTGTGTGTGTGTGTGTGTGTGTGTGTGTGTGTGTGTGTGTGTGTGTCTCCCTTAGGCCTGCAAAAGTGTTCGCATTTTTCCTCAGCTTCAGACTTTTGGGTCACTCAGCCAAAGGTAAGAGAGAACCTGCCTCTTGGGGTGCCCAGCAGGGCACTGGTAGCTTTTAGATTAAGGGTTACATCAACAACACGAGAGTCAGTTTGGAAAATATTTTACGAGAAAATCCTAGGGGTTCACGAATAGAGCAGCACTGAATGACCATGGTGGCTTTCTTGATAAATGATGATCACCTTAGGATAAATGATGATCACCTGGTCAGTCAGCCATACTGCAGGTCAGAGAAAATCCATTAGCATGAAGTGGAGGGCAGCAGACTCCAGAGATGGAGCTTCCTGCTATGAAACTATGTCCAACAATCGAGTCAACTAGTTCAGGAGGCTGATTATCTCATACATAACACAAACACACTTAGCTTCACAGATCTGGATTACAGTGCAGACCAGGAGCTAAGCCTCACACAAGGTCCTGGGCAGCCAATATGCCATGTGTGTCAGGGTGGAGAGAGACTGTGGTGGGACACCCAGGTCAGCCTTGGCGCTGGCTCACACCATTTCCTTGCCTGGGATGGCACTTCTAGTGCTGTCCTCGTCATCCTCACAAGGCCTGGTGCTCACAGCAAGCTGGAGAGGCCCCAGGCTTTCCGACAGTGATAGAGAAATGACTGGACTGTAAGGGTGGAGACAACAGCTGAGCAAAAAACCCTACAGCCCTGTGGAGACCTTTGCTGTAGGAGCAAATGGCTCTTTGGAGCGCAGTAGACCTCCAAAAGAACATTTTTAATGAGGCTTGGTGGCACAGACCTGCAATCTTACATTATTTGGGAGGCTGAAGCAGGAAGATACCAAGTTTAACTGCCTGGTCTACAGAACAAATTTCAGTGAAGTCTGAGCAATTTAGCAAGGCCCCGTCTCAGAAATAAAGGAAGGAAAAGAGCTGGAGATATAATGGTAGAGCACTTGCGTAACATGTTTGTGGCCCTGGGTTCAATATTCAGTACTATAAAAACACAACAAAACCAACCAAATATTCCATATAACATTAACATTTCATATGATCTTTAGTTAGTAAAGAAAACCACGCTGTCTAGTAGGCACATTGAAGTACAGCATATTTAAGTATACTGTATATGCTAGAATATAGTGTATATATTAAAGAAGTTCTGATGCTTGAAGGAGTAAGGCCACCTCCACATATAAAAATAGGTCTACAGAATATCCTATCCCTCTTATTCCATAGCTCAAATATGAACACATTGGTATAAAGATCATAGCTATCCTATATTTTGACAGACATCCAGGAGATATCCTCCAAGGTGGTCTATGTGGCACCCCCTCCCTGAGTTTGACTCCAAAATCAGAGAATCCTATGTAGTCTTCAGGTCTGCAGCAGTATGAGCAGAGTCCCCATCCCGGTGACTGAGCGAGCTTCAGCCATAGCTGCCCACTCAGGACAGCCCACCCACAGTGTGGTACTGACCCCCACTGCCATCCTGTGTCCTGCTCACCTTTTACTTCGCAGCCTGGCCTGGCAGTTCTCAGGCCTGGCATGGGTCGTGTGGGGACGGCTCAGGGATGGCTCCAAGTCAGTGTGTTTTGTACGTCAGCCAGGCCTTGCCAGCTGGCTGTGCAGAGCCACTGCCTAAGTGGGCCATTTCCTCCCACTTAACTCAGTGGGCACGGCTGGAGTCACTCAGTGAGCTCTCCTCCCAGCTGGGTGCCCGCCACGGGAGATGCACCCTCAGAACAGACAGCATGTCCCAGCCTCCTTCAATAAGCAAGACAGCAGCTAAGTGATTTACAACCAGTGATAGTCTTTGTCTGTCATTAAGTGCAGCAATTCCTTCAGGCTCCGGAGGCTTCCTGCCCAACCACCAAGAAAAAGCCACAATGCCCCAGAGAGCCAGGGAGTGGCAATGACAACAGATCAGAAACACTTCCTACCAAGAGCACAGCCAAAAGCCGAGTGAGCCAAGCACGTTTTGGTCACCTGCCAGGCAGCTGCAGGAGGTGGCAGCTGTAGGCACCTTTCTTCAGGCTCAGACTCAACCTCAGTCCTGCCTCTTGCGGTCTGTAGAGCTAACCTCCCTGGAGTCAGAGGCCTCCGAGGCACCCAGGGAGTGTTTATAGCAGATGCACTTGTCATTTTTGGCATCTGACCCAGCATGTTGGTTATGGGGGGGCTGTGATTTATGCCCCATTTGTCCACCATGGGGTGACTTGTTCATGAGGGAAAGGGCCAGTTGGTGCAGCCTCTTCTAACTCCCTAAAGTCTTGGAGATGGTCAAGCCTTCTTGGATTTGGAAACTCCTGAGGGATCTCATGCCCTGGGAGTGCAGACATGTATTTTCACAAATGACTAGAGTCAAGCAAACTGAAAGGTGTGGATGTGGCTAGTATAGATTCCGACTAAAATAAAATGCTGATGACCCCCCTCCTTCCAACCCTGATAAGAGCATGTCACGATGTGCTGTAAAGAAACTGGAAAGGAAAATGACTGTAAAGTTCCAAGTCACACTGGATTGTTGCAGCCCCAAGAGACTCCCCAGAAAGGCAAGATAAACTGCAGATTATAAGCAGATCCAAGGAAGGGAATGGCAGAGTTACACAAAGGCATTTTAAATACCCAAGGAGTCCTTTGTTTAACCAAGCATACCTCCCTTGTAAGGTCTTTGTGCAAGTTTTGGTTTGAAGAGTTCCCAGTGGCTAGTACTCTTTCTTGTGGGGCATCTTTTTGTATAGTTATTTATGTTGCAAAGGGAGTAGGGGGATGGGAAACTGGGGACTTTCTCGGGTCAAGGATGGCTCTTCTTGGTGACCTCCAGGGCCTGACAAGTTTGGGGTTCTGGGCTCTGCACTCTTTGTTTCTCCATCTGAGTCTGAGTACAGAAAGATTCTCTGTATCTGCCCAGGACTCATAAGTCTCAAGCAGAATAGCTGAGACTAAAAAGCGCTGATGCACTTGAGGCTTCTCTAGCAACCTGAGCAGTTGGCCAGGAGGAAAGTCTCCGACTGTCCCCTCTTACCTCTTGGCACCAGACAACAAGAGAATGGTCTAAGAGACTTGGCCCTGGTGGGGCACAGGTCAGGCAGATAGATGGCCGAGGACAGGAGCAGAACAGCCCATTAGTGTTGGACACAGACAGACTTGGAGTTCTTTGGCTTGAGACCCTTGATTGCCTGTGTTTGCTTCCATGGGATGGAGCAGATGACAAGCCTATAGGAGAGGTGGAAAGGAGTACTGGGTAAAGGAGAGGATGCTAAAGAAACTGGTAGGATGGTTCAGCAACTCTCTTGTAGGACAGTTGTGGTGCAAGTAGCACTTTTGTGACCTTGCAGGTCATGCCTTCATTATTCAGTCCAGGAATCTAGAAACAGTAAACAATCTGGGCTCTGGAGTCCCACAGACCTGTCTGAATCCTTGCTTGCCTGTATAGTCATATGCTACTGCAGCATGCTCACATGCTATAGTCATTACAGCTTTTTCTATTACCTCTGTAACGCTATATGTTCTAGCATTTAATTCTCCTGATAATTTTTTAAATTAATCTCCATGATTTGGCCTTCTTCTCTAGGCAAAATGATATGTCACAAGAGAATGCATGTCTACAGAATTATGGAAAAGGCTGGAGGACCAGTCATGCAATTGGGCCCTTAAGAGATATTTCCAGCAAAATACCAGAAAGAAGTCAGTTTGCTGCGGGTTCCTTCTGTAACAATGCAAAATCTGGGGAACCTAATCACTGATTCTAGAATCATACTACTTCAGTCACGGCCTTGGAGCAAAATAGTAGCAAAAGAAATTGAAGCTCTAGGGATTCCCTAGAGCTTCCCTAGAGACCAGGAATCGGAAAGCAATGATCAACTGAGTTTTAGTCTCACAGTAACACCCCTCTTCTCAGGCACCAGTCTCTGGTTTAGTTTCATAATTCACGGCTGTAAGAAATACAGGACCCAAACAACCTAGGTGAACAAGGGATTTTACTGCAGCCCACAATTCGAGGTTACAGCTCATCATGGTAGGAGAAGCTGAGGGAACTAGTCACATCAAATCTACAGAAAGAACAGAAGGCAATGACCAAATGCTGCATGTTTTCCTGCTTGTCCGTCAGCTTGCCAGTTTAACTGCCAGCTCATCAACTGCCTACTGCTCGGTTAGTTCTCTCCATCTTATCTACCTGCCCAGAGAATGGTCCCAGCAACTATGGGCTGGGTCTTCTCACATCAATCATGCAATCAAGACAATCTCTTACAGACTTGCTCAGGACTGCCTTGATTAGATAATTCCTCATAGGTATGCACAGACACTCACCTCCTAGGCATCAGGTTTTCTGACATTTGAGACTAACCATCATAAACTGTTGCTTCTGCTTACCCAACCTGAAGAATGTAGGTGTCTCAGACTTTTTGAGACAGTGTCTCATATAATCCATGTTGGCCTCAAACTCAATATACAGACAAGAATGATCCTGAACTTTTGATCCTCCTGCTTCTACCTGCTGGGTGCTAGGACCACAGATGTGCTGCCAAGCTTGGCTGTGTTCATTTTCTAATAATCCCTTGAGCCAGATACTGATGTTTTGTGCACTTCTGTGTGCGTGTGTGTCATTGTTTCAAAATAAGTTTTACCAAGTGAGTGTGTTGCACAAACCTATTTGCCAGCATGTATCACAGATGAAAAGAGTGGAATGCATAAGTCATATGCATGCCAGGGCAGACTAGTATGCCCATATGTGCATTGATGGGTCTGCAGCTGGTCTCTGGCCAGCACAATCCTCCCATTTTCGTGGCTTTCCTTGCTGTAATCAGTTATGGCTTCAGAAAGGCAGAGGAGTTAAAGGTTCAGCACTTTTTATGATGCTACCACAGCAGTATGGAAAGTCTCAGGTGAGGCACGTCAGAGCTTCAGAACAGTCCTTCAACTCTGCGCCTCCTAGTTCCCTTGGGAAGTCTGGGGGAAGGATGCTGATTCAGGTCAGCTGATCAACAGTTTGGCTTCCTACATGCAGCTTACATGAGCCTGACTACAACCCCAAAGGTGCTACATGCAGCTCAGAGACTGTAAGTCCTAGTGCAGCTGCAGCTGCTCCACCTGCTGCCCTCGCTGTCCCATGCTCCCGGCAACTTGGCGCCAGTTCTCTACAGCTGCTTGGCCTTGCCCTGCTTGAGCAGAGGCAGTGCCCAGGGAGAAACCTGGCTGCCCACTTTGATTCTTATACAACCTGACCTTGGACAGGGCTCTCTAAATCGAAAGCATTTGTGCTTTTTCTCATCTCCCAGCAGCAAAAATAGAGTTGAGTGAAGCACTGCAATTTGGCATCCAAGGTATCCTGGTTGCTGCTGCCCAGAGAGAGGTGATGGGCAGGGAAGGCAGGAGAGCCATGCTACCCGCTGCAGGGTGAGGATGATGGGAAGATACTATCCTAGGGTCCAGCCATGGAAACAGGAGCTGCGTTGGTATTGTGGCAATGCTAAACCTCACCTGCTAGGAAGGGGCACAGGAGCTCACACCTGCACTGAGAGTGGCCGACTACCATGTCCACGTTCTTATTGCAGCTGCTCTCATGAAGTCACTTCTGTGCATCCTCCAGTTTCCCAAACCTCTCCTCTCTGATTTTGGCTCCCCTTTCTCCTAACCCAGGGCTTCACAAGGAACGACAAAGGCATTCTTCACTCCGACCTGGCGGCAGCTGCAGGAGACGCTCACCCTGTGCCATGAATGGCTCTTAGGTAACACACTGTTAGCCTGAGGGACTGGCAACAACTCCAAGCGCAGACATTTCCACTGTGCCGGGAAGTGCTGGTGCTGGTCTGAAGTTGTCAGGGGTTGTTGGGAAACATTCCATGTCTTTATTCAGGGGGAAGTAAAAGGAGAAGAATGAAGGAGAGGGAGATATGAATTAAGTGTGACTTGATCCTCAGCCTCCTGTGCTCCTTCCCAAGTGGGACCCAAGGGAAAGGTGCCATTAGGTTTCCCTGCTATTGAACACAAACTGCCACTGGCCCCAGAGGTGACCACTCAGTCCTGCTACTGCACCTGTCCTGCTGCCATGCTGTGGAGGTAGGCCCTGGACACTGACCTAGTAGCCCTCCATGCGTGTGCAGTCCAGACCCAGTCCGGGTCCTGCAGGAAGAGGGGCTCCTCCGACGGACAAGCTGGCTTTTGTTCCAGGATTTTCCCCAGGGTGGCTGAAAAGTGGGTACAGCATAGGACTAAGTAATTCTTCCTCCCTTGATTCCTTCATGGGGGGGGGGTCAGGCTAGTGTGGGGGAGTCTAAGCATCTACCTCAGGGTCTCTGGCTTGCTCTTCTTTTAACCTTCACTGGTGGCACACTGAGCTCTGCTTTGGCCTCTGATCCTTGGCACACCCAAACTCACCCCAATGGGACGAGAGTGAGTCAGAGAAGCAGGAAGAACAATGCAGTCAGGGACATAGGTATGGCAGCACACACCTGCAATCCTAGCACTTTAGGAGGCTGAGGCTGGAGGGTTACATAGTGGGACCCTTAAATTTTATCTTAGAGAAAGTGAACCGGTTAATTTTCTACCTGTTAAGTTGTAGACAAAGGAGTCACTTACTACCTGTCATGGTTAGGCACAGGTGTCAACTTGACAGTTGAGGATTTGAGCTCTGGACACATTTGTAGAGAATTAATGGTTGAGTCAAGCCCAGAGCAAACCTGCAGGAGATTGTCTAGTTGATGGGGAAGACCCAGCCCATGGTGGGTGGGATTAGGCCCTGAACAGATGAATAAAATACCAAGAGCTAGTTGAGGAAATTGACATGCTGATCTGGCAAGTAAGGCTCATCCCTCTCTCAGCTATTATGTGATGATGGTGTGGCCAGTTCCCTTGGCCCTGGTGTTGGTGCGTGCTATCCCGTCAAGCTGGACTGAGAACTGTAACCAGAATATCATAAGGAAATAAACCCCTGGTTCCCTTAAGCCATCTGATGGCCACTTATCAGCAACCATGCAGGTGAACTGCAACATTGCCTGATGAAAATGAAGGATGAAGGAGCCACTTAAGTGGTATGTGGCATGAGTAGGTCACATGGAACAGACAGATGTTCGACTACTCAAAAAAGTACCAGAAGTGACCCGGAAGAAGGTGTGGAATTGCTGGAGAGCCCTGGGGGTACAGCGTGTGATCTGGGGAGAGCCTGCACTGCTGGGGAGCTTTGGAGGTGCAGCGTGTACAGCCTGTACAGTGGTGGGTGATTTAAGCAGAGAGATTCTCCACATGGGGCTGACTGGACACTGAGGGTCCTGGCAAGCAGATGAAGGCCAAGAGTGAGAGCGGAGTACCTCTTTGTCTTACCTTCCCCAAGACTGACTATTGACACCTATTTAAAAGGTAGAAGCCATGTGGAGACCACTCCCCTCGGGGGATACATGGCCTTCCAGGCCCATGGTCAGAGGCTGAATGCAGCGCCACACACTGCTGATACGCTGGGATGAAAGAGATTGTGCACCAAAGGAAGCGCTTCAACAAGGGGACAACTAGATGAGCAAAAATTCATCGATTTGGTGGTGTTTTCTTGGGATTTACTGTCCTGGCAAAGATGCCAGAGATGGGGCAAACTTGCTGCTGGGCATCACTGAAAAAGCCTGGAATGTGAGGGTTAAGGGCTCTGAACTGCCCTGGCAGAAGGGACTGAAAGGGGCGGGAAGAGGTCATTCTAGAAGGAACACATATTACCACCAGAGTTAGGAGACCCTCGTAGAGGGGCACGCAACACATTGTGTGGCTAGTGTCCCCCACAGTGCTCGTATCAGAGGGTTGGTGGGGACTCTGCAGATCAGAGAGGATGGAGGACAGTAGCATGGAGCTGGGACAGCGTGGACTCCTGAGGGCCTGGGCTCTAGACAGCTTCACTTCCTAACTGCTGTGATTCCTCTCTGCTTGGCTTCAGGCATTCTGGTGGGAAAAGGGACACACACACACACACACACAAACACAAATACACATATACACAAACACACATACAGACACACATATAGACACATATACACACATATACATACACATACAGACACACATATACATATATACATATAGACACATGCACACACATATATACACATACACACATACATACATACAGTCACATGCACACACATACACATACATACACATAGACATATACACAGACACTCAAGCGCGTGCACACACATATACAAACACAAATACATATATATACATACACATATACACATACACACTAGACACATGCACACACATATAGACACACACACATATAGACACATATATACACATACACACATATACATACATACAGTCACATGCACACACATATACATACACATAGACATATGTGGACTCAGACACTCGTGCGCACACACACGCGCACACACATACACACACACACACACAGCTGTAGGGGTTGAGGGTGGGAATCACAGCAAGGCTCCTCCATGTTTCACCTCACAATTCCCATGTCAGGAGGAGAGGAACAT
This sequence comes from Typhlomys cinereus, assembly GCA_023101885.1. NCBI lineage: Eukaryota > Metazoa > Chordata > Mammalia > Rodentia > Platacanthomyidae > Typhlomys > Typhlomys cinereus. The sequence continues at coordinate 69,979 of JALPQD010000538.1, read as the reverse complement.
CACGCACAACTAAGGCCATCAAAGGTATAGCTAGCAGACTCTTCTCTGATCACTACTGATTGCAGCTGTGATTCCCAGACAGATACTGGCATAGGGAAAACAGAAGGAAGCTATTGGCTGATGGTTCTGGAGGGGCGAGGAGAGAGAGAGCCAGCAAGAGGATGCTGTGGTACCCCGCGTGTGAGGCTGGTCAACATAACCTTCATGCACGGAGCAGCTACTCACCTAGCTAAACAGATGAATCAATCTGTGACTCAGAGGATTGAAAACCAACCACAAGATGGACCAAATATAAGTATTGAAGGGGGTGCTGGAGAGACAGATGGTTCAGGAGTTAAAGCCTTTGCCTCATAAGCAAAAGATTCTGAGTTCAGATCCCAGATCTTCCATAAAAATGGCAGTGGCCTGTACTTCTAGCCCTGGAAGGCAGAGTCTGGGAAACTCCAGAGCAAAGCAAAGTGGAAGTAGAATAATCTAGAATGGTTCCCAAAGTCACCCTGGGCTTCCACAGGCCCACGCGGTGCCCTCTTCTACATACCCTGCCAAACACCTACATACATATATACACTCTCACCTACATACACAAAAATAAACAAACAAACAAACAAATAGATAGATAGATAGATAGATAAAAGTATGGAAAGTGTTGGGGGGCACTGAAGTATTTGATAATCATACTTTTCTAATTGTGGGTCCTATGTAATTTCCTCCACACATTTCTTTGACAAGCTCATCTATATTTATGAATCCCAAATTCTCTTCTTGCTCTGGTGTTCTGACATTCTGTGGCAAACTCAGGATAGACCAGGATCATCATTGGATGTGGTGCCTCCGAGCATGAACTCACATGAAAGAGGGTTAGTACCCTTCTCTCACTAAAGAAAAGCTCTGCTTTTTGTCTTTCCAAAGAGCTGAGAGCGGGGTGAGAATTGGAGCCTGCAGCTCCGTGGGTCTCTTTCTGCCGCCACAGCTTGTGTGTTGGGACCGCCACCCACAGACCAGCAAGCGGCAAGGAAGGTGGCCTGTGGCACAACAGGAGGGTCATGCAGTTTGTGGTGTATGCTTTTTACTGCACAGCAAATGGCGCCTGGCCACCTAGGGACTTGTTCAATTGCCTCACACAGTCCATGGCCCCAGAAGTCCAGCCTGTGTGCAGAAGGAAGCATGGAGAAGCTGAGAGGACAGGAGGGCTTCAAAGACCTAGGAGAGTCTCCAAAAGCAGTGCTGTCCCAGAGGGAAAATGACAGTGCCAGAGGATGCCTGGTGGACCTTCCCTGATTTATGGGGTGGGAAGGTTGGAGGTTAGGGGCACACAATAGTAGCTTAGCATCTGCCAAGATAAACCACACAATGATTCCCTGAATGCAGGTGTGGTTACAAGGACACCCACTAACCACTTCAAGGAAGCAATGGATGCTCCGACGGAAGGTGTTTACTGTCCTTTACACGGGATAAAAAAATCACAGAGTTTGGATGCTTACACAATGATACTAAAGTATGTTTTCCTCGAATGAGGCTGGAACTTCTCTTATCATTAACAGCAATTTCTGAGTAGTGACAACTATCCCCCACCTATTCTCTTCCCAGTGTGGATGTGCTAGCACTGACTGCCATTCAGAGGTGTAGAGCTGATGGAGTGACTTGGCTGAGTTCCCTAGGTGTTAGCTTTTGCACTGGAGGGTTAAATGGGCTGTGCAAGGATTAGCGGGACAGTACATGGCATCCCTAGGGCAGAGCAGGACCACTTCTGTCACAATCTCTGCCACCAGCAGGGTGAATTTCCTGTCTCCCTCACCACTCCTGCCCCCACCTCACTAACAGGAGAGGCAGATCTGTGAGCAAGAGAAGAGGGCTCTATAATTATGTCATGAATCACCTTTCTATCTCTGGTCATTGAGCCCCCAGGAATCAACCACCCAGCTACAAAAGCCACAGGTGGATGACCACAGCAGAAACAGTAAGTGCAGAGGTAGTCATTATGGAATCAGAGCATGGACCAAAGTTGCAATTGAACCCAATGTGCAAGTGCATGCTTGGTGATGGAGTGGGGGCGCCTGCAAGGGAAGGTCTAAATACTCTTCCCATATATCTCCGCCCTCTGCTACCCACATTCTCTGAGACTGTGGGGGGAGGGGAGGATGTTTTCATGCTAGTCTCTAGCAAATACTAAGAACTGTGAGCCCCCTCCCAAGTACCCCTTATAAGAGAAGCCTCCACCGCTGCTGCACAGAAAATTGAGGTGATGTTTACCCATCCAGCGGGCAGCTTACTTGTTGCTGTCTCGATACTCATAGATGTGACATCCTTGAGGCAATCCAGTCTCATGGTCCAGGGTGAAAGCAAGCTTGAGCTGAGCAGAGAGAAGAGAAACACGTGTGTTTAAACACAATCAAGTCATTCATGGCTGCAGTGGAACCAAGAATCATCCCTCCAGTGAAAGTGGCATGGAAAACCTGGGCCTCACACTCCAGTTAGCACCCACACCTCATAAGAACCCTACTGACAATGGGGACTGTTACCAGGATGCCCTTGTGCATCAGACGTATAGACAATAATTACCCAGCAGCCTCTTGTGCCCATCACTGAGCTAGCAGAAGAGGCAGGAACACCACATCAGGGAAGGGGGTCTCCATGGAGACAAGCACACTTCCATGCTAAGGGGCATGCATACATGCTCTAGGAAAGCAAATGAACTGACCGAGACAGAATGGGGCTATGGGGAGGCAGTGATGTCTAGACCTCAGGTGAGGGGGAGCAAAGAAAAGTGGTCCTGAGAAGTGGGAAAGGCATGTATGATGGTCCTGGGGTAGAAGCTGCAGCAACCGAAAGATGGCGGGTGAAGCTGGGCCTAACCAATACTGGGGACACAGTGGGTAATGGCAGCAGAGAAGAAGGCAAAAGACTCAGGACCTTGTGGCTCTGGCCTTTCTGGCCTCTCTGTTACATAAAGGAAAGCTCCTCAGCTGCTCTACAAGGGGATGAACAGTGTAGCCACAGTTCTGCTACGGAAGACCCTCTGGCTCCTGTGAAGACTGCAGGGAGGGGAATGGAAACAGGAGTCTGCTGGGGTTGCCAGAGGGGAATGGGACACTATGAGATCTATGTAGCTAAAAGTTTTAGAAACAACCAGATGTGCCATGGATACTGGGTGTGGGAGGGGAAGAAAGAGGAATTAAGCATGGTTCAAGTAGGTGGTTGTTGTACTGCTGAGAGGGAAGACAGATTATGGAGATTAGAAAAGAGTTCAAAATTGGATATGGAGCATGCTGGCCTGGAGAACCCCATTAGTGATGATAAAGACAAGAGCTTAGCAAAGGCATCTCTCAGGGTACTGGCTAGGATTGCTCAGGTAAGTGCAGAATTCCATAGAGTAAGCAGTCTTGTTCCCCAACCTGCTGGAGCCCAGGGCGCATGGCAGCGTTAGCATATCCAAATGTGAGACCAATTGCTACCTTTACAAATTCCCCAGGTTTTTAAATCACCAGGGAAGCTTAACTACAACTAACTGCACATTAGGAAGATGCATTATTATGAACATCCTTCTGAAGGATGGTCCTACCCCAGGACCATCGGTATCACTAAATACTGGACAGCTTTCTCTCTGTCTCAGAGGGACACCGTGCTCTCAGGAATGGCCTGTCTTCCTAGGACCCAGATGAATATCAAAGCCAGAAACAAACCCTTCTTTACCATCAGGAAGTCAGAACTTCTCTTGAGTCAGAGGCATGCTTTCCCTACAGAGAACTCCTTGGTTCTTCCGGACTCTATTTCAGTTAAACTAAAATAATGTAGTTCAGTCACTAGGGAAATCAGTGTGGAGGTTTTGTAAAATAAAGGGGAGAGAGAGAGAGACAGAGAGAGAGAGAAAGAGAGAGGGAGCAAGGGAGAGAGAGGGATAGGTGGGAGAGAGAGAGAGGGAGAGGGAGAGAAGGAGAGGGAGAGGGAGAGAGGGAGAGAAAGGGAGAGGGAGAGGGGGAGAGGGAGAGGGAGAGAGAAAGAGAGAATAGGGCCAGCAAAACAGCTGAGCAGATGGAAATGCTTGTGTACAAATCTGATGACTCTGATCTCAGTACCCTGGGAGGTGGCAGGAGAGAACCAACCCTTGAAGTTATCCTTTGACTTCCTTGTGCCTGCTTTGGAATGAGCATACCTGAACACACATGAGCATGTACATGACTTCCTCATACATAATTTGGAATGAGCATGTAGACACACACATGAAAATAGAATCACCATGTAATCCAGCAATCCCACCCCTAGGCACATACTCCCAAGGACTCTAAGTCAGCATACAACAGAGGAACTTGCTGCACACCTACCACACTATTTATATTTGCCAAGATACGGAACTAGTCTAGATGTCTTTGCCTGGATAAAAAAGGTGTGGTATGTCCACCCAATGGAATTTTATTCCACCATAAAGAAGAATGAAAGTTTATTATTTGTAAGAAAACAGATGGAAAGGGAGGTCATTATGCTAAATAAAATACACCAGACTTAGAAAGATAAATATCACATTTTCTCTCATATGTGAAATATATATTTAAGTGTATTTTAAAATTTGTTTGTTTATTTATTTAGGTGTGTGTGTGTGTGTATGTGTGTGTGTATCAGAGGATTCTGTATGTCCCTGTGGAGGGCCAAGAGTGACTTCGGGAATCATCTTGAATTGCTTCTACCTTCTTCTTGTTTTGCTCTGGGATTTCCTAGGCTTTGCCCACCAGGGCTGGAAGTCCAGACCACCATTTCCGCCTGGCATTTTTATGTGGGACCTGGAATCTGAACTTAGGACCTTCTGCTTGCAGGGCAGAGTCTTAGTCCTTGAACCATCTCTCCAGCCCAAAATACAGATTTAAAAGGGAAAAAAAAACATGAAAATAAGAACTCTCTTTGAGAAGAATGTGAGGGAAAGAGGTAGTAATGGTGTAAATGTGATCAGAGTGCATCTATGGAAATACATTGTTGTGTACAATTAGCATAAGCTAATAAGACAAGAAAAATATTAAAAACGGACAAATGAGGTAGTACATACTCGCAGTCCTGCACTTGGGATGTTCAGGCAGGACTATCACAGTTCAAGGTCAGCCTGGCTACCTACTGAGACCCTGTCTCAAAAGCAAAAAATAACCCTCCAAAACAAAGCGAAGAACCCATGGTTCAGCATATCAGTACAAAATATTGATTGCAACCATGCCCTTTCTTCCTTCTCTTGCTAGTGAGGCAAAGCTATATTGGTTTTGTTCATCTCCAAGGTCTATATTGCTTGGAAAGTCTCATATCTTTTTAATATATGAATTTATAATTTAGAAAAATAATCAGAAATGTAGGAAAAGTTTTATTTGCAAAACTGTTTGCCTCGTTATTTAATGGAATGATTCTAAAAGACCAACAATAGGACTGAACAGACGGTTCAGGGGTTAAAACTCTGACTCGCAAACAGAAGTTCTAAGTTTGGATCCCAGGTCCCACATAAAAATGCCAGGCAGAAACGGTGGCGGCCTGCACTTCCAGCTCTGGTGGGCGGGGCCTTAAAAATCCCAGAGCAAAGCAAAAGGAGGTAGAAGCGATCCAGGATGATTCCCAAAGTCATCCTTGGGCCTCCAGAGGGACACACACTGCCCTCTGATATAAATGAATGAATAAAGTTGAAAAAATGGCAGAAGGTTAATAAGTGTGACTGTTGTCCCATGCGGGGTGATAGGCAGTTGTGAAACTCCTCATAAAGAGGGCTGGCGAGATGGCTCAGTGGGTAAGGCGCCTGCTTGCAAACCTGGGTAGCCAGAACTTGATTCCCAGAAGCCTGAACGGGGGAAAGAGAGAACTGACTTTTGAAAGCTGTCCTCTGACCTTCGCCCATATACCGTGGCACACATTGTGTCTTTTCTCTCTCTCTCTCCTCCCTTCCATTCTTTCTCCCCACCCTCATGTGTTCTCTCAAATAAATAATAAAATATCAGAAAAGAGAATGTGTGCATAAAGAATTCTCAGTAATCTGGGGAATCTGAGATAGATGTTATCACCTGCAGCTCACACTTGATTGCATGCCATGGAAACTGCCAAGGCAAGGTTGGAAGGAAGGAGAACACGGCATTATGATGGTGACCAGGTGGGAGGCTCCAGGTGGGAGCACATCTGTCCTCACACTAGCCACGTATGGTCAGTTCCTATCACTGTGTTGAGAAGAATTTAATAGGTATTTGGCCCAGACTGGTCAGTAAGCAAGCAGAACTGTAGTATGCTCCATGCTACAAAACACTGGCTATACTAATCTCCCAGGTTTCCCTAAGTTCCAGGAGAGGAGCCATGGGGGGAGGGGTAACACAAGCAGAGGGACAGGGAGATGGTGAGAGAACAGACTGGGGCTCTGGCTTTGGAGATGGACAGGCAATCATCAGCTCAAAGGGATGAGAGGCCCTCTATGAAGTTCTGAAATCTGCCCAGGATGGTGACATGCTATTTTGTGGAGAAGCCAAGCCATCAAACATGTCTTTACATGTAATGTAGGTGTCCGGTGGGAACGAAGTTCAGTATGAATGAATGTGTGCACTGGCCCAGCAGTGGACAGTATGAACGAAGGCTGCGCTCTCCCTCCTCCTAATACCACTTCATGTTTCCTGCCGCCAGGAGCCTTCCCGGCTGCCCCGCCTCTCACGCTCTGATGAGTGGCTCTGGTCCTCAGTTCTCTCCTCTGGGATGTTGGAGTCTGCTCCTTTTCTAGCTGCCCAGAGCTGCCCAGGACAGGCGTTTTCCACAGAATCTTGGTATCTCAGTAGCACCTCTGGACGCCCTCTACAGGGCAGGGTTTTAGTTTGATTTGGTTTGTGGACTGGGAGGTAGGAGGGTGGGGAGGGGAGAATTGGATCGGGGCAGTGTCTTCACCTCAACAAAGGGAAGCTGTTCTCTTCTTGGGTAGAAAATGGAAGAGGGTTTTTCTTTCAGGGGTTGGAATGAGACCTTACAGGACTGCAGGCTGTGGGCAGCAAGTGTGACCTCTCCATGGCTGCATTGAAGGGCTAGAGCCCTTGGGAGAGGACGACTGTGGCTCAGGCTCAGGCTCAGGGTCTGGGAAGGTGCAGGTGGGGTGCAGGCCCTGTTGGGATTGTTGGGCCTGCAAGGCCCCCGTCTGCATCCAAAGACTCTCGGGCTCTTTGTATTGGAAGGTGGTTGCAGATGGACCACAAGAATGGCTAAGGACCATGTAAGACTTCCTTGGGATCTCAGATACCACTGCTTGAGGAGGAGACTTTAGCACCTTAGGGAAGAATGACTGGCTCAGCTAAGCAATAGATTGGGGGAAGGGGGAGCATCAGGTTGTGTATTTCAACCGGTGAAAGCGCGTGACCTGAGTCTGGATCCCGATCCAGTGATGCCAGTGGTCCAGTCACGTTCATAAGAATACTCAGCAAGGGGGGATGAATGGACAGGAGGTGGAGGCCAGTGTGTATGCCAGGCGTCCCCTGGTCAGTGTTCCTGCATCAGCATCCAAAGGGCCCTGGAGAACATTGCACCCAGGCTGCTGAGCCCTAAATCCCATCGGCTAGGGAAGCCACAAGCTGAGAGCTTCTGGTGCCTTGGAAAACTCCTGGCCTGACCTTGAAAGGGTAAAAGCTGGGGAAAAAAGCCGACGAGCTCCCTGTCTTGCCCACAGTAGCTGTAAAATAACTTTTCATGGGCAGCTGGGCCTCTGCTCGGGCCTCGAGGGCACTTGTAGTCCCAGTAGGACAGAGCCTTGAGGTCCAGCAGTTGGTCTGGGAGCTGGGCTCAGGGCTCACCCACAGTGGTGTAGTGATGCGGTACAGGTAAAACCTGGGCGTTCGTTTCCTGGCAAGGACTGCTCCACTTCAAGCTACCTCAGGGTCCCCGGAGGCCTGAGAGCCTCAGTTGGCTAGCTGTTAGGACTCAATTCAAGCTCAGGTCAAGGATTGGTCTGGGAGATTTCTGAATTCCTCCCCCCATGGTTGATGCTTCTCACAGGCCCTGGTTATTGCAGGGTGTCCAACTCTTCCGTAAGTGCAAAGTGGCCAATCCTAGCATGAGCCAACATCTCGAGAATGCCATTTATGGTGTACCGAGCCTTGGTTTTGTGACTGAAAAATCTTACTAGGAAGCGATCACAGTCTTCACATTCTCTGAGGGCATCTTCAGATTTCCTTCGTCAGTCTTCATTGTTTGGTTTGGATTTCCTAAGCGTTATTTCTTTTTTCCATCTCCTCCTTGCTTTCTTTTATAAGACAAAGATGCTGTGGGCTTTGCTTTAACTTGCTTAGCAGCGACTCTATGGCAATGTATTAAATTTCTTTCTCCTAAGTCCACTGAAGTCTTTTTGGACTTGAACAGAACTTTTTAAGAAAGAACTTGCTCATTCAGCAGGATTTTCCTCCCCACCCCAAGCTCTGGTTCTGACCTGGAAAAAATAAGAGTGAGAAAGAGCAAGAGAATCCTGCAGTCCTGACGCTCAACCTCACAAACCACAGAAAAGGACCTTGCTCCAGTAGCGTAATCATGGAGCTTTCTGGCACCTCGGTCTTTCAAGAAAAATACATCCATCTGCTGGCACGGGGGCCCGTCAAACTCAATCCTGTTCAGCATGGAGTTCCCGATTCATTAGTGTTGGAAAGTCTATAGCGAGGCTGGCTGCACCGCTGGGCGACTCCTCCCTGCAGCGCCGTCTGTAACCCACAGCTGTGTTTTCACTTAAGGCCACTTCTGACTCCACTGCATCTTGTTCCAGAAGCTTGTTCTATTCTCGTTAAGACTGCAACCCACAGGACAAGGGTTCTTCGATGCTGAGGGCTGACATGTTCAAGAAGAGCCATGTCTGTCCTAGAGTTAAGGTCAGTCCCTGGGGGAGGCCGCTCATCAGGGAAGACCAGCCAGTGAGCCAGTCATAGAAGGAGTCATAAGGCCTACCTGGCCAGCTGCCTCCTCTTCTGTGGGTTGCCTCATGGCTCACCCGCAAGACCAGGGCAGCTGAGCTCTGCCAGCTTGGCCTGTGTGGCCTTCCGTCTCTGTCACTGGCCCATCCTCCTTCCCAGTGTGTCTTTAAGCAATGTGATGTCTCAGTAGTTTCTGGTCAGCCTTTGCCTAGCCATTGCCCTCTGTTTTTGCTTTTCCAATTCTCAAGCAAGGTGACATAGGTCTAATAAGCAAGTCTGCGTGTGTCACATGCAGCCAGATGAGGAGACTATAGCTGAACTGATCATCCTATGCAAAGCTGGGACAATATTGAGGGTTGGAATATTATTACAAAGAACTATTTCTGCTTAGAACTCTGGGTCTCAAGTCAAGCTTGGGGGCTGATGCTGGAGTGTCTGCTGAGTGTGAGAATGACACGTGACTTCTCCGAGTGGATGCTCACAGGCTACCCATCACTCAGGCTCACTCTAGCTTTACCACTGATGCTCCAGGAAAGTGACATGTGCCCTGAGCTGGCTTGCTTTCTGCAGGATGGCCTTCCTCGTATTCTGCCAAGTGCACTAAAGTTTATCTGAAGACGTAACTTATGAACAGCAAAAGCTTCTTACTATGGCATTTAATGACCCCTGACATCAAGTCTCATGTGAAAAACTAAGTTAGCACCAGGAAAGACTCCTTTCAATTTTCAATGACGATTGTTACACACATGAAAAAAAAGCCCATTTTTATACCACCTTACCAGGAAGAACACTTCTGCCTGTGAAATACTGAAACTGGAAAATCTAATGCTTAGCTGTTCCCATAGCTATTAGACCCCTTACATTACACCTGCCTTTCCTTTGGTGCAAGTCCTCACAGGTTTGTTTGTTTTTTTTTTTTTTAAACAAATGATAGTGTCCATAGGTAACACGAAATTCTTCAAAATATAAGCTAAACATATAGAAAGCTAGGGGATCAGACAAGTTTCACTAGAACCTGCTAAATAATGACTGTGGCAGCAGGTAGTGAGTTTGTGGAAGGAACTCTGTCACTCCCGAATTATCCCGGGGCCGGCGACCAAGCTGGTTTTCTTCTTGAACAAACAAGAGAGAACAGAGTGATCTTCCAGGGAATTGCCCTCGGCTTCCAGGGACTTGAGGAGTCAGGAGTTACATAAGCTGTCCTGAGGTCTGTTTCCTAGTGGAACTCTTTCTAGGTTAATGAGGACAGCACCCATGTCCAGTCCTGCTGCAGTGTTGGAAATGCTCCAGGTTCCAGAAGAGCCAGTGTGCACATCTTCCGTGCACTGAGGAGCAAGTGGCAGTGAAGCCCGCTGCCTAAGGCTGTTTCCCACAGCCACGAACAGCCATCTGGGGGCATGGCCAGATTTTAGGCTAATCAATTTCTTTCCTCCAGACAGGGTTAAGTACATGGAGTGCCATCTTATGCCCCTTTTGGTCTTGGGGTATCCAACGTGACCTCTTCCACTGTCACTCCCCTGCTCCTACAGCTTGGCTCGACCTGTGCCAGTGGGCTGGCATTCTACCACCATTCAGTCATCCCATGCCTGTTTATTTTATCCTGCTCTGGACTGCTTAGAATGATCCATGAAGCATACCTAGAGGCTGAGTGGAACCTGCTATATTTTGAGGTTCCTTAAATTTTTATTCCCATCCAAAACTATTACTTGTATCTTTGCCTATGATTAGAAAAAAACCTACCAAAACAACATATCTAAGAGACATTGTTCTGACTGTGGTAAAAACCAAGGAACACATGAGTATTGTGAAGCTTAAATGCAGAACAGATAGTTTACAACTCAGATGAAACACAAAGACTGAAAAAAAGTTTTTAGGAGGTTCACAGAGGATAATGGTAAGGGCCAAGATCCAACAACAAGGCAATGAATACTTTCTACTTGCCTTACTAACTGAAAAATTAGCTTTGTCGAGAGACTCTCTGAATGATCTCAACCTTTAAGGAACTATATATAGTATCAAGTGCTAACAGAAATTAGTTTCACAATCAATCATCTCAGGGAACATTTGATTAAACAGAAACTTGTTTCCCTCCAGCTCCACACAATCTTTCTGGGGCTCCAGGACTAGAAGCCAGGTGACAGTCACAAGCTCTCCAAGCCTGATCTGGTCTGGTGGGGATCCTTCTCCCAGTCTAACTTTCTAACATCCAAAGAATGCATACTTTTGCTTCTATGTTCCCACCCAGCGACCCCTGGGCCTTGCAACCTGTAGCCTTGCTTGGCATTAGTTCTTTTCAGGAACACGTGATCCGCACACACTGCCGCAGGAGGAGGCTGCTAAGTATAGAAGGAAGAGCAGGGCTCCTTCAGGGCATCTAGCTTGGAATCCTGGCTTTCCTGTTACCCATGTGACATCAAGTTGTTACCTCTTCAGACCTCATTTTCCAGCTCTGCAGCATGGAGCTCACAGCACCTGCCTCACTGATTGTTGTTAAAACGAGGTGAGGAAGCCCTGGACAATGGTACTTGCTAGCCCAAACAAGGTGATCCCCAGGTGCTGAGCACATTCCTGCTAATGAGCCAGGCAGGGGTGGAGCACAGAAGGCTGCAAGGGGCAGGGGTGGGGCACAGGCTTCAAGCTTCAGTGTAGCCTCATAGCACATGCATCACTCCAGGCCAGACTGACACAGCTTCACTGGCACAAGGCAGCCCTAACGTTTCTTCCTAGAGGCATCGGGGAGGCCATGTTCTCCAGTGGAGGCTGCAACTCAAAAGTAAGGCCTCCACCGAGCATGGCTGCACATGCTATAAGCCAACATCATAGGCTGACACAGAAGGACATAGTTGAAGCTGGTCTGGGCTGCATAGTGAGACTATGTGTATAATAAACCAGAAGACCAGCCAACCAAATAAGCGTCAAATAAAATCCCATGCATTCTCCAACCAACCAACCAACCACCAAAAAGTATCAAAGAAGGCCTTGTTGAGTTGGCAGATGTGACTCGCCATGGCAGCAGCCCAGGCCCAGTGCCTTGGCTCCAGCAACAACTTATCTATTAATTGGTGCCTAGGGAAGGAAGAGGCCACAAGGACCTGCCAGAGCAGGGCCCAGGCTGCTTGTCTGGACACAAAAAAACTGCTCCACTGCGCTCTGAGCCTTCTTGTTGGAACGGGTCGCCCGCTGTGTATGTGCTTGGTTATCACATCATATTCCAACTAGCCTAAGTTCTGAGGCAGAGTCCTAATTCATTACCTCTTGTAAGCCCTGTAAGGCCTTTATTAATAAAAGCTTTACTCCAAGGCTATGTGGGACCCTGCAAGGAGCAGAGAGAATGACAGGCTCCTTGTGCAAGATCATGTCAAAGAGCCCCTTGTCCAACCAAGGACACTACTACGCCCTTGTTTAAAGAAGGTAGGAATGGATGTTCCGAGAAGTGAAGTAACTAGCAGACTCAATGTCAGGCAAATCAGTATTTGGTCAAGGGGAAACAGACCCCAAACCCATCTGACTCCAAAGTTTGTGCATTTCCCAATGGTCCTACTTGGTGTGTCTTCTTTATGCAGCAGCCTGTGTTGGTGACCAGATCTGACCAGAGAGAGGACGGCAAATGTCACTTAGATGCCAGCCTTGTCAAGACTCACTGGCAAAGGGGTCTCCTCTGCTTACTTGCATTTAAGACAACAGCCTCGCCAAGTGGGCAAGCAGGATGGCCCTGCCAGTATCAAGGGGAGGAAGAGGCTGGTTGGTGAAGGTGGCTCTCGTGTGGGCCTGCAGGGGCAACGCTTAGTGTGGACACCCAGGGACAAGGTAAGCCTGTGCTTGTGGGTTTGAGAGGCACAGGCTGCATTGCTCTGTTCAGGGCCTCTGCTCTCCCGGCAGCGTGGCTCAGTCACATGGTTTGTCATCAGTGAGACCCGAACAGACTAAAGAGTTTCTTACCCTCTGGGTCTGCAAAAGACTGAAAGAAGAAATGATAGTCGGCTAGCCCAAGGCCAAGTGACAGGGCTCACGAAAGAATCAAAGCAACCCACACTCCATTTCTATTCTTTTGTAGATGACCACTGCAGATACCATGTGGGGTTCAAGGAGAAGGCTAAATATAATTGCATAGCATTTAAAGTGGCCCTTCCAACTATGATGGAAATTTGAACCATTTTTTTTAAAACCTGTAGAATATAAAATCACCATACCCACATCCAACATGAGAGAGGAAAAAGTGAGTGGCAGAAAAATGCTTCTGTCCCAATCCCACCAGGCCAGGCTTGGGGCTTTTAAGTTACTCAGCCCGAGCCTCAGTTGCCTCCTCTGTAAGTGGGTACAGAGCTTGACAGAACAAGGTGACTTGTGAGAGCACTTGGCAATGGGAGGCTTGCAATAAATCCTAGCTGTTTGTTATAACTGATGGAGAGCCAAGGAGGTCCTGGAGCTTTACTGAAAACAAAGCTCTTGCCCTGCCAGCCCCTAAGTGACTCGGGCTTTATTTCCCCTGTGTTCTCGAGACTCCACTGAGGGGACCTCGACAGGGTGCTTCCCACAGGAGCCTCTGTAAGTAAAGCCTCTGTAAGTGCAGCCTCATGAGAATCAGTGACGGCTGTACCAGATTCCTGGAGGCCTCCTAAGCAGTGGGGCTTGTGAGCCCCTTGGCAGCTCGCTGAGCACAGAGAAGCGGCCAGTACCAATGAGGGCAGGGGTCAGAGTGATTGAATTAGGTGCCGCCTGGATACCCTGCAAAGCTCAGCATCACTCAAAGGGACAATGGCCTGCACCCCATATGAGGTCACCTCTACTATGATTAGTTATGGAAATCTGAAAAAAAAATCTCTCCCTAAGTCACATATGCAAAGACTCCATTTTACAGTTGAGAGCACTCGACTTTGAGCCTTTCAGTAGCTGGGAACCCGCACGAACGGCTGGCTATATCTCAAGCAACATGCCCAGAGCCCATTGAAAGCAGCACAAAACCAGGCATTCAGGATCCTTCATGATTTATTGAAAGTGGCATTGTCTGAGCTTCTGCATGGCACCAGCAGGGGTGGGATGGGGGCGCTCCTCTGGATGGCGGGGTCACCCCCGTGTCTCCTGTTCCCTGGCACTTTTCAACTCCCCTGGCCAGTATTCACTCAACTCAATTTTCCTCCTTTGAAGTTACAGAATACAGCCTCATCGATCACTGACACGCTGGGTTTCTAAAGGACAGGGAGCGAATTCACTTTTTTTTCTTTCTTTCTAACAATCGAGTAGGAGTCAGCTGGGAAGAGTGACTGAGAAGGAGGGAGGTAAAGAGGGAGAGGAACAGGCCAGGACCAACATGGCTAGCCTTCCTAGCTCCACAACGGACAAGTGGGCTCACTGTGGGGGACAGAAACTCTCCTGAAGTGCCACACATGGCTCATGAGTATCCAAGTGGCCTACTGTGGCCTCTCCAACTAGACTTTTCATTGCTTGCTAGACCTGCTTGCTGGACTCGGGGAGGTCCAAGCAACCCTGATGTTTTTAACAGAGGTAGACGACTTCCCAGGCAGGGGAGGAGTGTATCCAGCCTTCAGGAGTGATAATACCTAAATGCTTCAATTGGACAGCTCTCTGTACTCCACACTGGAAGGTCCCCCACGGATGCCTGGTGTCCTCTCTGGGAATTCTCTCCTGGCACTATCACCCCCCCCCTTCCTGCATGGACAGAAACTCGTGAGAACCCAATGCCTGTCCTTCAGTGACTCTCTGACCTGTTCCTGCTATGTGAGCTCAGGCCAGAACTCTCTGCATGATGACCACTGCAGCCTTCTAACTAACCACCTTCCCATGCCGCATCTTAACCCTTGCCAATTCAGCCTCCACAGAGCTTCCAGAGGAAGGCTCTGAAGCCAAAGTCTGGTTCCATCCCTTCTGTGGGCAAAATACTTGTGGATCAGAGCAAACTGGAATCCAGAGGACCCTCATGCTTCATGGCAGAGCAAACCAAGTCCTCCAAGATCAGCCTGGATATATTTCACTATGACACAGCCACGCTAGTGGTCTGCACATTCCAGAACATAGCAGACCACAGTGTTGCTCTGCCTGGATATGGCTGAGAAAAGCCATCCTCAAGTTGCTCTCTCATACAGGACGCAGGCACACAATACTATGGATGAATCTCAAATGCATCTTCATACCCCATGCTAAAGCTAGATTTAAAAACCTACCAACTGGATAACTTCCTATATGTGACTCTCTAGAAAAGCTACAACTATAGGCATAGGAAACAGGTTAGCGGTTGCCACAGGGCTGAAAGGTAGGGAGGAAGGGTCAGCTACCAAGAGACACACAGGAACTTTCTGGAATGACCCAACTGTTCTAACCTTGAACACAATGGTGGTCAGATGACTGTGCATGGAGTTTGCAGAATGGTACAGTAAAAATGGAGAACTGTGTTGTGTGTAATTCACAGGGAAAGGATGAGTCTGGCTAACTGTGGCTGGGGGTCTGATGTAAGGTGGAGATGGTCTGTAAAATCTGTCCTTCACAGACCTGACAAAGTTCTCTCTCACCTCTGTCCCTCACAGAAACAGGGATCCTCTGTGGTCCCGCTAATGTCCACATATTCCCACTCTGGTCCTTGTACTTCCAGAAGCAAGGGCTGGATCTTGTCTACTGGGCAGAGCCCAATGCCGGTTATCAGTTTCCAGACCTCCTGCGCAGTGCATTTTCCCATGGATGGAAGATGGCGGGCCTCTACTCGGCTTGGCTGAGGGTAGTCATTTCACAGATTTCTATCAAACATTAGCTGCACATCCTTTCCAGGCAAGCAGGCTTTGGCCTCTCACCCACAGCAGGCTTTCTTCCCACCACACTGTACTCCAGCTGTTCAGAGGAAAACCCAATTCCAATGGCAGTTGTAACTAGCGAACTTCCTTGTTGACCATAATTTTTTAAAGCCTCTCAATGATGAGATTAAAATATGATTGAATGAGTCACTGACATGGGAGTTTGTGTGTAATCGGCAAAGTCCTGGGCTCGGCACCCCTTGCCAACCCCACTACGGGCAACAGTCAGGAGGATTTATCTAGAAACATCTCTAAAGATGCTTCTCTTAGTATCCTGCCACTCTTTTCAAAAGATACAATCTTCGGCTTTCTGGCAAGTTTTAAGCCAGAGGAGATGTGTGCAACGCCCGCTCTGGGGGCAGCATCTGAGGTGTATGCCTTTTTGTAGATGGCTCCTGAGGAATGCTGTGCCTGGCAAGACCCTAGGCCCATCTCTACTCCAAATACGCTCAGGAAAGTCTAACTCTGCTGTCCACACTGCTTTCCAAACAAAACAAAACAACACAAAACACAAACACCTGATTCTGGAAACATGCTTGAAAAGGAAGTGAGAAACTAGAAACTGACTCCTAAACTCTAAAACTTCCATAAGAAAATCTGTGAGCTAGGCTAGTCAAAAATGTCTTATTTTAAGTATGGGATTGTATGCCTATAATCTCAGCATTTGGGAGATGGAGGCAGGAAGATCTCGGTTCAAGGCCAATCTGGGCAATAGTAACATCCTGTCTCAAGACAATTAAACGAGACAACAAAACAAACAAAAAAGATTTCTTAGATATGATACTATAAGAAAATATGATAAATTGAGCTACTTCAAATCTGAAAACTGCTTTTGAAAGAGGATTAAAAAACTCAAGCCTGAAAGAATAAATATATAAGTGATAAAGAGATAAAGCCAAAGTATTTGCAATAGCAACATCTGATAGAACATCTATATATCTAATAGAACTCTCAGAACTTAGTACTTAGAAAGCAATTTGGTTAAGACATGGCAAGACTTGTCTGTGCTATATTGCTTTACAAAACACAAGCAATCCCCAGAACCCATGCAAAAATCTGGATGTGGGACTGGAGAAATGGTTCAGGGGTTAAAACTCTGCCTCACAAGCAGAAGGTTCTGAGTTTGGATCCTAGATCCCTTGTAAAAATGCCAGGCAGAAATAGTGCCAGCCTGTGGAGTCTGGAAACTCCACAGCAAGGCAAAGAGGAAGTAGAGCAATCCAAGGTGATTTCCAAATCACTCTTGGGCCTCCATGAGCACACACATGCCCTCTGAAACACACACAGAAATACACACACACACACACACACACACACACACACACACACACACGCACGCACGCACACACGCACACACATATGGGTATGGTAGTGTATACTTGTAATCCCAGCTCTGAGGAGGTAAGAGATTCCCTAGCCAGTCTAGCCAAACTGGTGAGCTCCAGGCCCCAGTCACAGATCCTATCTCAAAAAAAAAAAAAAAAAAAAAAAAAAAATGTAATAGCTTCTGAGGAATGATAAGCTAAGCACGCATGCGCACACACACAAGCATGAACATACACCTCCCACAAACAGATAAAATAAAAAGAAAGGGGTAAAAGTTATGAACAGAAACTTCACCAACAAAAGCTGTGCATGGAGCAAATATGCACATGAAAATGTGTTGGACACTACTAGCAATTCTGGGAAATGCAAAGCAAAACCTCAAGGAGAAACCACACACACTTGTTAACATGGCTGGAGACAAACAAACTGACACTACCGTGTAGCAAGCTCGGGCATAAACAGAGATTGTAAGTCTGAGGTCAGTCTGGGTCTGAAGTGAGACCCTGTCTTGACAAAACAAAACAAAACAAGAAATAAAGAAGAAACAAAGAAATACAACAATGATACATTTTCGTTGAGCACACAAAGTTAGGGTCCCCTTGGAAAAGATTTTGCAGTTTTAATACTTAAACACATGCTTACCATTCAAGGAACAAGTAAATAATTACTATTTTTTAAAAAAGTATTTTAGTATTTTCTAACAGCAAATAGCTAATTCCTATTTTATAATAACAGCCATGTTTTAGCGGCTAAGGCCCCAGCTAGTGTTCTCAAGCTCCTTAGGGTAGCTGCTTCCATGTGGGGCCCAGCTTCTTCCTGTGCCCTCCTTCTAGTTGTTTTACTCTTTCAGGCGACCTTATGCTACTCCAAGGTCTGAGTTCATGTTCTATTCTTCATCTTGTCCCTGAAACCTAGAGGCAGGTTCTAAAACCTGGTAAGCTATTAAGATAAGTCAAATGTAATATTCTCAAATTAGTAACTTGAAAACTTCTAGACTTTTCTTTCTTTTTTTTTTTTTTAAAGAATGTCTGTCACATGTCACTTAAAATGGGGGGGGTTGGAAATACTATAAAGTAAAGGAACTGTGCTACAATACTGTCATCTTTGGGAAATGTGGGCATTTGTATAACAATAGAACCCCCATTTCACATTATAGACTGTCAATGGGCACAGTGGCCTTAGGCTCCCTTGGCCTAAGGGTGATAGTCTATTGCTGTGCAGGCCCACAGTAAGCAGCGTGCACCCCCTGGGTACCCAGAACCACATTAGTGAAGGCAAAAGACAAGATGCAAAGTATCTACTCCCACAGCCTGCTGGGGGCAGAGTAGCAAGGAAAAAGAGCAGAGGAACATACCTACAAGCAAAGTGGGCGAAGACCTAAGACATTAGCTCCCAGGGGACAGTGAGGTGGGGGAGGGAGCCCGGAGTCTTGAGAGGGGAGGGAGGAGGTCTGTATGCTGCAGGCTTCTAGAGGAAAGGGAGTGTGTGTATGTGGGGGGTGGGGAGTGGCCAAGTGGGCTCTGCAAAGGCAGATGGGGAAGCAAGAAGGGTGGGGTCAGTAGGAAGTAGGGTACAGCATAGAGACTCTCTAAAAGCAGAAAACATTCAGAGCTCATGTGTAATTCCAGTAACTCTCATGATCTGAGATGAAGCAAATTGAGACAAAGATAATTAAATTTGTTTCCACCATGCTCAGGAAGTCCATATAAAAACTGTTCCACAATGGGACAGTTTGCATGTCCTTTGTCATTTGCAAAAATGTTTTCATTTATATACTAATAGAGATGATGATAGCTTTGTTTTTTCTAATTTCAATTTTATCAGCTGGTTTCATAAAACTCAAGTTGGTCTTAAACTCCATCTGTAGCCAAAAGATGACCTTGAACTTGTGATCTTTCTGCCTCCACCTTTCAAGTGTATGCTACACACCTGGTGTGTGCTGTGCTAGAGATCAAACCTGGGGCTCTGTGCATGCAAGGTAAGCACTCTGCTTACTTAGCTACATCCTAGCGTGGTAACGTTCCTGCTTGGGGAAATTGAAGGAACAGCAAACCTGTTCCTTATCCTCTAGATATTTCTGCCGTAGGCCATGATGTTCGCATGAGCGACAAGGAATACACTGCACCTGGAGGAACTTGGTTTGGTAGCAGAGGTGGAGATAGACGCGGACAGTGGAAGAGTTCTGGCCTGGGAAGATGAGTTTCCTGGCACTGTGAACAGTGAAAACTGAAGTCAACTGGGCCGGTCCCAAGAAGCAGTCATGGCTGAAATCTAAGGATCAGCTGCAAGGGTTCCCTTCCTCCAACGCAGGTTTTAGTAACGTCAAAGAATTCCATATCTCTTATGTAGCTGTTTGGCACACATTCAATTGATGCCAGTGTAACACGGGGGCAGGGAAGAATGTGCAGTGTGTCCTGTGAACAGAGAGCCTGGGGCTTCCTAACTGTGAGTACAGTGACCCAAAAGGCAAGTCTCAGAAGGCCCAATTCCATTCCATCTGTTGAGGCCCCTGACAAGAAAAGACCCCGACTTGGAGAGAATGCCCCACCTAACTCACAGAGATGCTAATGTTTCTTCTGCTTAGCACAAGAGCCTTCCATTATCCCTCACTGCCTGGGGGAGGCCAGGGATTCCAGGTGGAGATAGTGGGTTTATTCTCAACTCTCTTCCTTTCCCAGAATGTCCTGTATGCTGACAGAGCACTTCTCCTGATGACAGCATCCCACTCTGGACAAAGCTGGGCTCTGCTCAGGACCCCGCAGGTGTCCCTCCTGTCCGACTTGTTCTTTCCCCATCCCTGGTGGGGAGAAGCAGGTGGTGGTACTAACATCATCTAAAATATTCTCTGAGGGCAGGTAGGGATTTGGTGCCTTCTACCTTCCCAAGCTGGGGCTCAGTATCCCCTTTCCCTTCGTGACACCTTGGGGTCTCTGCCTTCCTATGGAGAGCCCTCTCTCCAAGAAGGCCCAGTCCAGTTTGAAAATGAACCAAAAGTGTTCTTGGTGCCTCAGACGCTCTGTCGTCCCCCAAGGTGCTAAAGCTTCCTGGCTCTTGCACCTGTCAGCCAGCTTGACCTTGGGAAAGAAGGTCTTCGTGACAACACTGAATGACCTAGCAAATAACACCAAATGCTGTTTTCTTCATAAGGGGGAGGCCTGCTCTGGTGAGTTTTGTATATCTTAAGCAAATGCAACGCACTCTGTTCTATAGCTATGCTTCTCTCTAAATGCTGGTAGAAAGAAACTTCTGGGACAGGGACATAAAGATGGATCCCATGTGGTCTTTGGCCTGCAGGAGCTCAGAGTCATATGGGGAGCAGACGAGGGCCAAATGGAAGATGTCACCATATGTGTTGGAGACCCCAGGGACTTGGGGCTTTGGTCTTCAGGTGAATCCAGTGGCTTACAGTGGCAGGGTGGACCGAGTGGGATGGAATAGTATTTTCCCCAACAGTAAGAAACGAGGCTGGACGAGGCATGTAGAAAGAACTAAAGGCCAGCAAAAGCTGCTGGAGGTGAGCTAGAAGCCAGGTCTGCTCCCTAGAGTTACTGACCAGTCCTCAGTGTTCTGACCAGTTTGCTGACCAGAGCAGAAGCTCTGGCTTGGGGCCCTTACTGTACCCTCTTGGGAAGGTACGGCAAAATCGCATGAGGGGAAACCCCAGTGCCCAAGCTTGCAGGGGGCACGGCTGTGTTGCTGGCTTTCATTGAAACCACCTCAGCAGGGACAGAAACTTTTCCATCTCAGTGTGACAGACACGCCCAGTGCTCTAGCGCCACAGAGCGGAAAGGAGTGCCTTCGACTGTCTGTCACTGTCTCCAAGTGGCCTTTGGGCCCTCATCGCATCCCCATGTGGTCCCCATCAGACTTGGGTCCCCCTGGCTCTTTGTGGCCCAGAACTTTCGCTTCTGTCTTATGGTGTTTCTGGTAAGTCTGTACAGTTCTCAAGCTTGCCGTGTAGGCACAAGGTCGGAGGTCTGTCTTTCGCTGTCCACAGTGCCTTCTTAGTCTGAGCGGTATTCATGCCATGAGAGGAACTTGAGGCCTCCTATCGACCCGGCAAGGGTCGGAGGTCAAATCTGAGTCTGCATTCATGGCAACTTCCAGAATAAACAGGATTTGTCTAAGTTTGAGCAATGATGAGCCATGTCCGAAGAGTACAGAGCGACGACATGCTGTTTAGTGAGATGACAGGACAAACATTCTTACACACCCGCTAACAAGCTGTGGATGGCTACAGCTCACTTATGTGGCTGTAATTAGATATGACTAGGTCACGTTTCTCCTCCATACCTTGGGATGCATAAATATGAATTGTTTGCTGAAATTCCAGGGAAAACCAAAGCACAGTAACATGTCTCAAGTTTCTTAGGTTTGTATCCTTCTCCTTATCCTCATAGTTCCAAGACTGTAGAAATAAAGATTGGGCCAAATATTTAGAAACAAAGATGACTAGTGTACTCTTATAGCATCAAAAAAATCAGAATTTAAATACCCAGAGTTGGAGAAAATTTAAGTGTTTAAGAGAAATTTATATGATGGAATATTACATAAGCATCATAATATTTTAGGCAACTGATTTAGTATTAGGGATGGAACAAAGGACTTGGTGTAGTCAAATCACAAGTTCTACCACTGACTGAGCTAAACTCTCAAGCCTCTAGAAAAATTCTAATGACATCAGAAAAACATTAAAAAGCAGAATGTAAAAGCAACATGTATGTTATGCTAATTACCCTTCCTTTTTGCCATGAAGTTGCAGAGGAAAATACAGAAGAAAGTATAATATCCCTCCCAGGTAAATAGATAAATAAATACACAAAAGTTAACAGTGATTCTGGAGAACGGAAGTATTGATGCTTTTGATTTCTTCTCTAAATATTTATATTTTCTAAATTTTCTATCATACTCTTAGAACACGTTTTGTGTAACTGAATAGAAAGTTTTCTATTATTTAAAATTATTTATTTATTTTGTGTGTGTGTGTGTGTGTGTGTGTGTGTGTGTGTGTGTGAGTATGCACTAGAAGGCATTGTGGAGGACTAAAGGAATCATCCTGGATTGCTTCTATCTCCTTTTTGTTTTGCTCTGGGATTTCCCAGGCTCTTCCCACCAGGGCTGGAAGTGCAGGAGGTCACCATTTCTTTCTGGGGTTTTTACATAGGATCTGGGATCCGAACTCAGGACCTTCTCCAGGTGAGGCAAGTCACAACTTCTGAGTCATATTTCCAGCCCCTACTTTTTAATGTTTATTTTATTCAGTGTGTGTATATGTGAGAGTACGTGTATGCGGTGTGTATATGTGAGAGTACAGTGTATGCGATGAGTATATGTGTAGGTCAGAGTGGACAACTTGTGGGACCTCTGCCATGTGGATTACAGGGATTGAACTCAGGTTATCAGGCTTGACTTCAAGCGCCTTTACCTGCGGAGCCACCTCAATAACCTAGAAAGCCTCCTTCCTAAAAAAATCAGTCAGGAGAACCTGCTTTGTGCTGGTGTTTCTCACTCTCCTGTCTAGGGCTACAAGGCCAGTCAATCAGAGAGCTTTCCCTATGTGAGGTCTTTTTTCATCCAGTTTCATGACCATCTGATGCTGTTGGCTCCCAAACAGCCAGTCTGCTAAGAGTCCAGAGGTCTCTACTCAGAATGCTTAACTCATGGCCCTAACCTGTTCTTTCTGTCACTAGCACATCAACAACAAAATACCTAAAATGGAGGTCGCCATCTTTCTGCCCAGCTGTTTTTCTGGCATTGGTCCCTGGTCATAGCATAATATTAGGGAAGCTGTGTATCTACATGCAGGACCTGTACTAGGGAAGCCGTGTGTCTGCTGTGTGTCTGCACACGGGACCTGTGCTAAGGAAGCCGTGTGTCTGCACACGGGACCTGTGCTAAGGAAGCCATGTGTCTGCATGCAGGACCTGACTTTCTGTTTTTCCCTCTAGTCAATCAGGCACAACTTGTCAGCTTGTTTTTCCTTTCCTTGAACCTAGTGTTTTCTCTTCTCTTCCATCCAACCTCAAGTCAGACCCTTATTATTGATCTTCCAGATGATAGCCTTCCTCTTTTTTGTTCCTTCAGGAAGTTAGCCACAAAACAGTTCTGATCATGCTGCTGCCTACTTGCAATTATCCCATGACTTCCCGGTTGTTTCTGCAGACTTCAAGGCCTGCCCTGCCCTCTCCTCCAGCTACGCCCTCTTTTTTAATTTTTTCCTAGTTTTACAAGCATATTGAGTACTTATCTTTACTTTCCTCATCCTCCCTCCTTCTCATCCCTTCTCCTCTTCCTTCATCAATCCATCCCACTCCCTTCTACCTTCCTGCCTGTCCGCCCCTATGGATCCCAGGTTTCCTACTGGCTTGTCTACTCTTCTGGGGGTTCAGGCTTCTGTGGCATACCAAGTGGATATTTCCTCTTCACTCATCCAGCCCTAGTCACTAAGGTTTCCACTGCATGTAATTATCTCTCCTGAGATCCTTGCTAGTCTATGGGGGCACGTTGGTATGTCAGTCTTTGTGCAGGTCTGGTAAGGCATAAGTCTCACTGCAGTGAGTTCCTGGGTGCTGCAGCTCTGCCTTGAATGCGTCTTGTCCAATGGTGGAGCTTCCCATCTTTAGACCCTTACAGTCTTACCATCCCCTCCTCCACAAGGATCCCGATACTCTGCACCACTTAATGGGAATGATGAACCATCTCTCATCTGGTCGGTGTTTGTAGAAGTCTGGTCACTCCTGCTGAATCTTTGAGAAGCCCTAGTGGAAACACTGACCCTGAACTACCCTTTCCAAGACACTGCCTGTGCACATGGGTAGTCACTCATGGTGCTTCTCATTTTCTGGTGGCTACTGGTTCCCTCTCAACATCTGAGATGTCTTAAGAACTGGGCTGATTGTTGGTCCTTCATTTTTATATTCCCAGCATCTTGCTGACCTCCAACAACTCTCTGAAGCTGTCCTGACTCTCAGAATAAGAAAACATGAGATTTGAGGCACAGCATATCTTGTGTTTTAATGACAACAATAAGCCTAAGGTATAGGCTTCTCAACCTTGTGACAGACACTGTTGTATTGAAAAAAACTAAATGGCTGACACTGGGAATGCTCATTTCCTGAAAGCAGCTGTATGAAAGGCATGCTGATATTTGGGAAGGGGGGACACGCAGGTGCTGAGAGAAAAGTTCTACAGTGTCCCCAGAGTCTGTTGTGCCATGAACAAAACTCCACTGTCCATGGGCCCAAGGAGTATAAGAAGGCCCCACAGTAAGGACTCTGCAGAGCAGGAATGAGAACCATTGCTCCTTTGGCCTCAGGCTGGTTGAAGTGATTGGACCATGAAGAGGGCAAGGGAACTGCTGCTGAAGGGAGCTGCTCCTCCCCTTCTCCACGTGGGCTGCTAAGCACCTACTAATCAAAGGAATAATTTACTTAATTGCATAAACCATCCCAGGAGCTCACTTAGTCCAACTGCTCTCCATTACCCAGCCAGGCTTCCTGGGGAGGCAGTGATGAGCTGCTAAAGGCTTGCTAGGTAACAGAGCTGAAGAGCTTGGGCAGCTGAGCTCGGCTTAGCAGGACCCCAGACTGAACCTGCCCTATGATTTGGGAGCTAAGGATAGAGTCTACATCTGCAATGATTTAAAAACAATCAAAGGAAGAGTAACACTTTGACACGTGACAGTGATATGAAATCCAAACTTCAGCAACCCAAAAATTGAATGGCATCACAGCCACCATCACTCATCTGAAGCACCTGGCACTTTCGCACTGCTGTGGCATGGCTGACTCATAGGCGAACACATGGCTCACGAGCTCTTGTCCATTTATTATCCCAAGAAGTTTGTTTACCAATGTTGATTTAAGAGGCAGACTATCTCAAGGTCACACACAGCAGCACTTCAAAGCAGTATGAGTTTCAAGGCACTCAAAAGCGATTTCTACGAGCAAGGGTAGCTTTAAGATCAAGTCTACAAAGACAGTGCCTGAAGGTTGGGCCTCTACATTGTGTCAAGCAGGTTTCCCACATAGTACAGCTGAGAACTTTAATTTGTAAGCATTAGTCCCAAAGGTAAAAATAATAAGTTTTCTCCACTTGACTTCCAACACTCCCTTAGTTCAGAAAGTCCCTGCTGGAGTACGCTGTCTAAGCCCTAAGGACTCAGGCTTGCTTCTCACAGAAGCCTTCATCTGACTGAAGATGACAGACTTAAGAAAGCATCAGAAAGCAGCAGGTGTAGCTTCCTGACACCAGCCAGCATCCCTAAGATGTCCTGGTACTGGGGTTCTATTTTGTACTCCATTACATTCCTTCCACATCTTTCATGAAGACTACATCTGACCCAGAACCCCAAGAGAAGCACAAGGCCTGTGTGCCTCCAAACTAGACAGGCTCATCTTCTGGTCTATAGAAAGCTACTGAGCAGGCCTGTGTCCAGACTCCTCCTATAAGACGTTTGTAGAGGAGCATCCAGTCAGAGCAGAAGCCAGGCACGGTGAGGGCCCCTGCAGCTTCCTTCTCCCAAAACTCAGGATGCAGATGTGATGAGAAATCACTGCAATATATTTTATTCTATACACACAAGTCTGGGTGCTGTTATGAGAGCCTCCTTTTAAGATATAGGAGACCTATAAACAAATAAATCAAATAAGACAGACTAAGTTCTTTATAATCCTGGTAACAGAAAACATGGATTCAGACAGAAACGACCCAGAAGGGATATTATGCAACTCAGTTGACCCAAACAGCACAAGACCAACTCCGAGGCTTGTGTCTGCATTTTGTGCAGAGAAGCAAAGGAGAGTCTCATTGTAGAGGACAGTGTCGCTAGAAGGAGGTCCGGCTCTAGTGAGAGCCACTTGGAGGCATCAGTCCTGCCTCAAAGCAGGACTGCCCAGTCTACATGTCAGCACAGGCCAGCACACCAGGTTCAGGAGACAAGACTGCTAGTGTGTGGCTGGAGGGGACTGTCTCAGCCAGCCAGCCAGCCAGCCCCTGGGCTGAAGCTCACCATCTCTTGCAGACAGCAAGGTCTAAGTTGTGACTGCAAATACCTCACGGTCAAGTTGCTCTGCCTTTCTGCAGTTATCATGGCTTCTGTCCCGGACTCTGCAGACAGGCACCACATCACAGCCATGTCCCCCCACTCACTCACTTTCAGGGTCATCACAAGGCAAAATCTCTGGCTTGGCTGAAGACTGATGTCTCACTGAGGCTAGCATAAAAGGATGAACTCTGAGGAGTGCCACCAAAAACACAGACACAGTGAACTGTGGCAGACAAAGCTCCGGAGCACAACTCTGAACAGTAGCCTACTCAAAAGCACCAAAGAAAAATGGATTTTTGAGAGGGCAGAGCAGGCAGTAGGGACAGGAAAACAAACGTGGTGGCTTCTGAATGGGCCATTTAGCTGATTTATAAACGATCTCCCCAGTGTCCTTGGCTGCCAGATTGATGCTTCCTTTTAACACCCAGATTGGGGGAACCAAGGAATCAACTCCAAGGGTGCAGATTCATTATTTTCAAGCCTTAATTAACTGGAACCTAATTAGGAATGTGAGGGTGTTTCTCCTCCTTTAAAGGAGAACTTTTCCCCCCTCTAAAGTTGGCATGGTGTAATGGGGAAGACTGAACAAAGAGCGACTTGGATGTCTTGTACACAAGCAGCTCATTTAACCTGGGGGGGGGGATTCAACCTTCTGATTTATGAATTAAGAAGGCCAGTGAGATACTGATATCTGAAATCTTTTCAGCAATAAAATTCAGATTCTCAGACATGGTGACGACTCCTGGTTATCTCCTGGTGACCACACCTCTTCTGTCACCTTTGTCTCTAGTTCACAGACTACCTCATAAACTCAATCCAATTGAATATTTGACATCAGTGTGGTGGGGTGACGTCTCTAAAGTGTTATCGCAGAAATCTCTCTTTTGCTGGGCTTGAGTGGAATTGGTGAATCAGTCTAGAAGTCAGATGAAGAAGGGAACCATACAGAATAGGTACTTACATAACTAATCATTTTATGTTGTAACTTAATTTATACAGTGTATATTTCTTTACTGCTTCTGAAGAAAGCAAGTTTTGAAGGAAAAAACAAGCTTATGCCCAGTGTGGTGGCTCATACCTATATAATACCAGAACTCAAGAAGCTGAGGCAGGAGAACTACCATGAATTCAAAGTTTGGGCTAAAGACCGAACAAAAATCCAGATTTCTCCCCCCTCCCTCCCTCCCTCCATTCTTCTCTCCCTCCTTCCCTCTCTCTCTTTACCTCCCTCTCTCTTTCCCTCCCTCTTTCCTTCCCTCCCTCTCTCCTTCCCTCCCCCCATCTCTGCCCCTCTCTTCTTCCCTACCCTCCTTCCTCTCTTCCTTTGGAGAGGGTCTTGCTATATAGCCCAGGCAGCCTTGAATTCTCAGTCTTCCAGCTTCAGTTTCCTGAGTCCTAGGACGGCTGATGTGCAGCAACATAGATTTTTGTTCTTTTCTGAGTAAACAAAGCTCAGATAGTTTTTTTAAGCAATCACCCTGTCACAGTTTGAACGTAGTTGCCCACCACAGGCTAACACGTTCGAATCCATAGCTAATGTTAATGTTTGGGATGGTGTAGCACCTTCAGGAGGTGGAGCCTTGCACTTCACAAGGGGACAGATATTAAGGTGTGGTGGACCTAGCTCTGCCTTCATGATGCCAACTGTGACCCAAACTCCCTAGCTTCTGTCTCTTACCTTTTCTCCATAAAGGACTATGGTCTCCCCTTCGGAACCATAAGCCAATTTAATCTCTCTTTTTTTCCCCTAAGTTATGTCTGAGCACTACCTCACAGCCACAGAAAGAGAAGTAACTACGACACACTCACAATTCATTTATAAAGCAAAATGAGTCTAGTATACCT
This sequence comes from Typhlomys cinereus, assembly GCA_023101885.1. Classification (NCBI taxonomy): domain Eukaryota; kingdom Metazoa; phylum Chordata; class Mammalia; order Rodentia; family Platacanthomyidae; genus Typhlomys; species Typhlomys cinereus. The sequence continues at coordinate 42,086 of JALPQD010000538.1, read as the reverse complement.
CTTGGGTTTAGGTTATCCCCTTCTCCTGAAAAGCAGTCTCCCACAAAGAACAGAAATTCTGACTACTTATCCTCATCCAGGTTTTCCAAAACATTTAACTTGGCTTTTACAAAAACAACAGCATTCATTTTAGGTTGGTCTAATATTTAATCAAATTGTTTAATTGCAACAATTCTTGTAACTGGCATACCCAAGTTTGGGAGCACACACCCATTTCCTTTGCTGGGACAGAGGAGAAGAGGGTGCCAGGTGGCATATAGGGCATGTGGTGGCTGCCAAGTCCTGCTTTACACAGAGGAAGGGTGGGTGCTGGGTGAGATGCATGGCACACAGGCAGTTAGGAAGGCCAGTGGAGAGACGGATTCTGGCATCATTAGCAGCAACTCAACTAGAATTTAAAATCAGGAGGAAAGAGGAATCTGTTCAGAGACAGATTGTAGGTAGAGATGACCGGAAAGCAGTTAGATCCTTAGGAATGTCAAGGCAAAGTCAGATAAACAGCTCCCTCAGTCAATCCGAGTAGCTTTGTCTATTTCGTTTCAGATACATGAGACTTCCCATGAGACAAGGCCCAGGTAAGCAGAGAGGGGAAAATACCTAATGATATGAAACACAAGCTCTTCTCTAGTGCATTGGCCAACAGTAAAACAAGAATACCTAGGTCCTAACAATTACTGAGTCTGGTTCCTAGAAAGTCACTCAGATTTAAGTGGCAGCTGTTTAAGTCCTACTGGGTTGACAGCCTGGGTGTGAATGTCCAAAGAAATCAATGCCAATTCCAGATCACTATTTGCTCCAACAGCCAACATCTAATGGCTCCTTAATTGTACGCCTCTGTAGATATTAAATCTGGAATCTGCAAACAGGCCGTTCCTTTTGGAGGATGAGGAATAAAAGGTCTAGACACTGGTCATCTGCTTCCTGAATTTTCACATCTCTTTCATCTCTGGGAGAAACCTGAGCTAAGTGTGATGGTTTGGATCTGAGGTGCCCCCTCAAAAATTCATGGGTTGACCAGGCTTAGTTGTCAACTAATAGGCACCTGAAAAGTAATTATGTCTTCAATGGCTAATCTTTTGATAGGCGGTAAGGTACTGAAGGATACTGGGCACTGGAGAGGAGGAAGGGGGGGCGCTATACCTTGTTTCTGGCTCCTTCCTGCCTGGATCTGAGCATCTCTTGCTGCTTTCTGGCCACGGTGAGATGAGCAGCCCTGCTCTGTCACATGCTCCTCACCATGCTCTCCTTCACTGTGGCTTAAGATCCATGGCCCAGGGGACAGACACTGAAGGCCAAAATAAGTCTTTCTCCCTCTTGTTTCCCCCAGGTATCTGTCACAGAGGTACAAAGCCCAGCATAATTAGGAGTTGATCCTAGACACAGCCTCTCAGGGAAAAGGAGCCAAGAATTTCACCTATGCACACTATCCTCTTGCTATATATGAAGCCTCATCCTGTGCAGTCTTCAAGTTATGTGGGAGCTAGTGCCCACCTGCCTGTCTTGGGAAGCACAGCACAGTAGACTGGTGGTAGAAGGGTATGGAGAGAAAGAGACCACCAGGGCTACAGGCTTCAGTTATGAGCCGAACCCAATGGATGCACTCAACAAAAAGACTCACTGACCTGATCCAAACGCAGCGCCCCGTCCACGAAGCGCTGGCGGCGGAGCTGCTTTGCGATGCTGTGCAGGTTCAGGACGGCCTGGTGGACCACTTCACTGTTGTGGTCTGGAGAAATGGGGGGTAGCTCCTCCTCAGGGATCTTCCTGGTCGGGCTTTCAATCATGCTCTGTGCATGCTCATAGCTCAGTTTGGTGCAGGAGCGGATAATGGTCCGGCCAAACCACTCCTCAAGGATCTGCAAAGACAAACCAATTGTGAGGATGTGGGTGGAGGTTTGTTTCTAGGTTCTTTTTCCTTAGTCACTCACCGGCACACTGGCAGAATGTAGACCTTGTATTCAGACTGGTGACATGCGGAGGAAATTGGTGTCACTGGTGTCTCATGTCAGATATGGAACAGTCTAGACTCTATGAGGGCTAGACTGAATTGGACAGGCAGGTCTACTTCCCCAAGTACACCGGCAAGACCACACAGGACACTTGCAGTGAAAGGCCCATGGGAAGCTTTTCCATTAGTTTGGGTGAATGACCATCAATATTATAAATTGGAGAGAAAAGAGTCACTTGAGACGTGACACACAGGGCTCTCTAGGTGGCCAATGGCTTGGAGAAGGAAAGGACAACAGACCAGGAGCTGTCCATTCAGCAAATTTGCAGGACACAGCTTCTACTTGTGATGGCTATAGATGATCCCTTTGGTACATTCACTGTCCCTTAAAGGAAGAGCTGACACTCTTTACAAATAGCAGCACAAAGGACTTCAACCATTCAGATTTGCGTGCGTGTGTGTGTGTGTGTGCGCGCGCGCGCGCGCGCGCGCGCGCATGCGCGTGTAGAAGCCCAAAGGTGACTTCAAGAATCATCCTGGATTGCTCTAATTTCTTACTCCTTCTAGAGTCAGAAGTTCAGGCTGTCGCCATTTCCATCTGAGATTTGGGATCTGAACTCAGACCCTTTTCCTTGTGAGGTAAAGGCTTTAACCACTAGGCTATTTCCCCAGCCCCCATTCACATTTTTATTCATTCAATATAAAGAGTCTGTAATATATAATGTAGTTCCTTTTTTTAAAAAAATCATAAAATATACTTTCCAGATCATTCCAAGAACTATCCCTATTGAAAAATATAAAGGACACCACAAGTTCAAGCCTTCTGCTTTGGCCATCAGGCCTTGTGTTGGTGCTCAGGACGCCGTGTGTTACAATCAGCTCCTGGGCAGCTAGCAGTCAGGAGGCAGGTGCTGTGAGAGGCCTCCACCAGCACCTGTTCCAGGTCACCCAGGCCTGTACTCCGAGCACACCTATGCTCTAGGATAGAGAACTCCAAGTGCCTCTAGAATGGCAGGGCCATGACCTCTTCATTCATGTGGTCTTCAAGGTTGTCTCTGGAGCTTTCGCTTGTTTTCTTTTCTCCATTTCCTTCCAAACCCAGTCCCCTCTCCACCTACCTCCAGTGTGTCCAGGTGTGTTGGGAAGCCTGTGTTCGCCCCACTCAGGGGTAGATGGCAGCTAGTACTTTGTGCCACATCCCCTCTCCTCTCACTTCCCAGCAGGCTCCTTCCTGTGTCCGGGTCTACTGGAGTTTACATTCCCTTTTTCAGTGGATGGTGCTCAAGGGCAGATAATCACCTCACCCTGATGTCGTTAGGGGTAAGGGGTAGGGCGTCAAGAACTGCTTTTAAGATCTAATGGATATTCTGGGTCCTCCTTGCATTGTTCGTGCACATAGTTTTACAGCAAGCCACACATGGTCCCTAGATGTCTCTCTGTCCTTTGGCACTGCACATCTCTGTGGCATCCTTGGTGGCCCTGTTTGCTGAACTCTGGCCCACAGTTATGTACAATCTGAGGAGTCCTCAAAGTTCATTATGTGCCTTGACAAATGCAGACCTTTCCCCATCCTTACAAAGCCTGTACACAGGCATCTGATAGCATGCCATCCACTCATTAGAAACCTCTTTTATTGCCTAATGGCTCCTCTGCCCCCGTTCCTTCTTAGCCTAGACAGATCCCTTCTCTGCTGCATACATGGACTGGCAAGCTTCCCATAACTCCTCTGCCTGACTTCAGTTCTAGTGATCACATCTATATTCCAAGTTTCTTCACGCATGTACCACAAGCAGAGATGGAGGCCTGAAGAGCCTTCAGGAATCACCTCCCTCCAGTCAACTCTGTCCTGCTTGAGCATGGTCAAGTGCTTCTAAGAGTCACAGCTGACAGATGCACTGCAATAGTTCCTAAGCTAGGAAGGACAGGCCTGAAACCTCCTCTGGGAAGGCCAGCAAATAGGAGGCTGCCAGGAGCAGCTACACAAGGAGAAAGCAGCTCAGGTCCACATGGCGGCGACCCCAGGGCATGCAGCCACAGAGTAGGGAAGGCAGGCCTTTCTCGAGGAAACACCTCATTAATTTCCAATCTGAAAACTGTATTCACATCAGCACCTGGTCCATAACCAGGGCCAGTGGCAGAGGACTAAAGGACAAAGCACTTTTCATGGAAAAAGTGAAACTGACATAAGGAAGTGCGTGGACAAAAGCCTTCAGAAGGAGATCATGCCTTGAACAGGATCTGGGTCACTCTGTAGGCAGCACACAACACACTGTGGGGTGCCACTGTTCAGAATGTCAGGTGAAACACAGAGCTACCGAAAGTATGCTGCTCAGAAAACACGCTGCCTACCAAGGGACCACACCTCCAGACCTACTTTCTGGCACTATGACTAAAAGCAGACAGCACTGCTAGTGCCAGTCTCATGCCTGCTGCCTTTGCACACTTCCTCAACATGTCCAGGAACATCTTCAAGCTATACAAACAGGTGGAGAATTCTCAAGAGTTAAACAGACTCTTAGATCCACAAATAAAGGCTCAGGGTCTGGCTGGGAAAATGCCTTGGTCAGTACAGTGCTTGCTGTGTAAGTGTGAGGACCTGGGTTCAGATCTCCACCATCCTCATAACAATCTGGGTATGGTGGCATATGTCTATATTTATAGTGCTGGGGAGACAGAAATAGGAGGATCACTGTGCCTTGCTTGCCAGCAGATCTAATTGAATCAGTGAGCTCAGAATCTGGGCTCAGAAAGAGACTTTGCCTCAAAGAGATGAGATGGCGATAAACAGGCACACACACACACACATACACACACTTCCATAGGAATATGGACACAAACACATACTAGACACAAAGGCTTAAATTCAAAATCTTGCATTTTTTATAGCTATAAGTCATAAAATGATGAAGAAACCATGTATACCTCAAATACATACTAATATTTGTGTTTATAATACAAAGGTGTGAAGAAATTTTTGAACAATCTGTCCAGTTCCATTCACTTTTTTTTTCCTTTTTTCCTATGTTATTTTTATTTATTTATTTTTTTTTGTAATACTCTTTTTTTTTTATTTCAGCTCATACAAACTTATTAGGTACACCAGTTCCCTCCCTCCCTCCCTCCTCCTCCCCCCATACCCCCTCCCCATCCCTCTCCCTCCCCATCCCCCAGTGCCTCCCATCCCAATTCCCAGAGAGTCCTTTCTTGTGCATGTCTGATTTTCCTCTGGGCCCTCCTCTCCGATGACGTACAAGGACCAAGTGGCCTTTCCCAAACCCTTTCCCGTGTTCCCCTTAGGTATAGGAACACTGCTGTGGCTGCCAATCCTTTGCCTCCAAGGATCTTGGTGCCTTTAGCAGATGCTAGACTTTATGAGGTCAACAGTGTGTTGGACAATGCGCAGGGCATGCAAAGTCCAATTATGATTGCTTCAGCCCTAACTAGTATAGAGTATCTTACATATCATTGCTCCTCCCATCCTTCTGCTCTTACACTCTTACACTTTTTTTTAAAAATTTATCTTCTGCAAAAATGTCAGCTTCTCATGAAGACATCTTTGGTTCCAAGAAGTGCTAATGGAGTTAAAATTTAAGTTTAAAAATTTAAATAATTAGGTACAAAATGACTGCTGCAGCAGCTCTGGGCTTCCATATAGGAAGCATTTGGTTCAAAAAGCCTAGAAGCAGCAAGAAACATCCTCGTGCCTGGAACATGAAGCTGTTTACAGCAGTGTAGAGGCAGAGCTTGGGGCAGGTAGTGCCGATTGCTGCTGGACATAGGCCACTACTGGCCAGTAGGACCCACTGAAGTCAAAGGCATCAAGGAAAGAGTGGATGAGGATGAGCAGAGCAGACCACAGACAGGCTCGAGACAGCAAAGGCAGGTGGTGTCTGCCATGGCAGGAAGCTGCCTCTCCAGGGAAGGCACTGGGACCAGCTGGTGAGAGGTTGTGAGGTGAGCAGGGGGTCTACCCTGAGGGACAAGGCCCAAAGAGACTGACTGACCAGCTTTCTTTTTTCTAAAGGGTAAAGGCAATGGAAGATAAGACAGAAAAAGAGGAGCTGCTTTTCTCAAGGAATTACCCACTGACAAGTCACCCGTGCCCCAGCAAGTACTTAAGACACTTGCCAGCACAAGCATCCCCGGTGAAACCCAGCGGGCCACACACAGACATGAAAGTAAAGGGAGACTGGCTGGAAAGAAGAAAGTGTATAGTGGGAAAGGAGTGTGTGTGCGTGCGTGTGTGTGTGTGTGTGTGTGTGTGTGTGTGTGTGTGTAGGGGGGAGAAGGAATTGGGTACAAAGGAGCAGAAATGGTATGAATTCATTGTATGTATGAAAACGTTAAAGTTTATTTTTTTTTAAAGGAGGAAGAACACCAGGGCAGGATGCAGTGTATGTGGCAAGGCTGTTGCCCCTCAGCAGCAACCACACTCATGCCAGAGGCTTGGTCTCTTTTCTGTTGACAAGGCCCCCAGAGCCCTCTTCTGCAGGTGTCCAGGAGGGACACTGGCAGTACAGGGCTACGTGTCTGCCTACCCGCTTGATTTCTAAGTCAGTGTGTTCACAGAATTCTCTGAGACTTAAGTGCATAGAAAAGAAGTGTGAGTGGTCTGCACTCTTCTCATCTGGCTCGTCTGCTGGTCCCCAAAGCTTTCATAAGGTCCTTTCCCATCTTGATCTACTGGCAGCTGTCTAAATTTTCAGTCCAAAGCAAGAAAGAAGAGGAATCTTCCTCAAGCCTCTGCTACATACACTACCCCAGGGAATGGTGGGAACATAAGGGAAGCTGGAGGCCCTGGGTATGGTCAGGAGATGTGAGGGCACCTGAGTGGGCACAGCCACTTTGGATGTGTTTTCCTGGAGGACTGGCAGGCCTATGCTCGATGCTCGTTTTTAGGAAGCCCCAGGGCATGGGAAGGAGGATGCAGAGGGAAGCAGCAAGGAAGGAAAACAGAAAGCAAGGAGGAAAGAAACATCATAGATACCTACGCCCAGGAACGTTAATCCAGCCCCACCCTTTCTTTGAACAGCACCCATTCAAGCAGGTTTACAAACACACAGGCCTTACCTTGTTTTAAAGACCCCTGTTCTTCTGTTTACCAGCCTGGGCTTAAGTCTTCAGGTTTAAGTCAAATCTACTATTAGTAACATCAAAATGCAGGAGAAAAGCTGATTAAGAGGATTCTTAGCACTTTGCTTGGTGATCTTAAAAATGTTAAATGCCCTATTTTCCTTTCTTTTTCAGGAAATGTTTCATTTTTGAATCGTGATTCACAGTCAAACCTGTACTCATGCTAATAAGCTCTGCTGTTCCTCTGAAGTGACATCAGGATGCCACCGATTGATTGGTGCCTTAGCTAGGAACTGGGGCACTAGGGGCAGGGGCACGCCAGAGCTCATGCCAACACTCTCACGCCTCAACACTCTCACGTTGCTACAGGCCTGAAATCAAATAGTTCTGCTCTGCCCCTGGAAATGACTAAGAAGAAAGATTCTGGGAACTTCTCTCATATTCCCAGAACAGCCTTTGAAGCCATTGTCTCTGGGAGCTGCTCAGGCAACATTTCCATAGGATGCCCGGCACTGTTTCCTCACCACCAGCAGACGCCCCGAGTTACATCACACTATTCATGAGTCTCCTCTGTGAGCTTACTGGGGACCACAGTGACCCAGGTATAGCACAGCAATTTCTGCTTTAAGTTTTCTAGGGGTGGCAGCTGGCAGGCCCGTGGCGAGGTGAATCACCAGATAAGGTACAGGCAGGATGTGAGGAAACAAGGCAGGACTGTGCGAGGCACTGGGGAGGCAAGGGATTTCTTAGGGGACCAACTTCTAAGCAGGCAGGTGGGGCGCACAGACAGTGAAAGGAGATGGGAGATTCATAGTGACATGGCTTCTGAGTATAGGACACTGTACTGTTGGGAAGAGGGAAAAACTCAGGAGTGGGCTCACGATCTGGCTAGGATAATAGATTGGGGCAGAAATGGCTGCATGCCACAGGAGAGGATGACAGGTAGCATGGAGGTGCCGTAGGGAAATGGAATCTGACAGGGAGCACCCTGCTCTGCACCCCAGCCTGAATGGACATGCTGGTCCTCACCCTGAAGGGAGCTCATCTTCACCTGGACGGTGAGTCCTGAGCTTCCCTTCTGCTTGGCCTTCTGTTCCTTCTTCCTCCTGTCTGCTCATCTTTCCGGTTGGCCTACAAGTATACCTCAGTATCTCTCATCTGCTTATTAAAAACACACATGAGAAAAGTCTCAAGATGATTTCTTCCTTTTAAGTAATGGCATGCCTTCACCGAAGAAAAATTAAAATATACAGGCGAGAAAAGTGAGAATAAACAAATTCACCACTACTGTTTCTGTTTGGATGAACATTAATCTTGCATATTTAATACCTTGCATATTATGTGAACAAAGTGGTGTTTACTAAGTGAATGAGTGTCTACTACCAGGGCTGGGGGCTCAGCTAAGTTGGAAGAGCACTTGGTTAACAAGCATGCATTCTGTGCCAAGACAACACAAAGAGAGTGGGTTGTCATCATGCTTCCCCTAGAGCCCGGGAACTTATCCAAGGAAGGTTTCTGGGTGGGTTACAACAAACAGCAACCAGGTACGGTGACAGCCACAGAGTCCTCACTCTGAATTTATTGTGGGTCAGATCAGTGTCCCTGGTATACCCACCACATCCCAATCCATCTTTAGCAGTGCACAATAAGTAAATAACATCATCCAACCAGTGTCATGGCAGTTTTCTTATTGACTGAGCTGAGGGGAAGAACATGAAGCCTCAGACATGTGAATCTCTCATTGGCAAAGGCAGAAGCCGAGAGTCTGGAGGATGGACAATGATGGCCATGGTGTGGGAGAAGAGCTGTGTCATGCTCCAGAGGTTGGACTTTTGGGGGATCGATCATGACATATATTCACAAGAGTTTGAGTATTAGTGTGAGAAGATTAGATTCAGCTTCTAGAAAGTCATCTTTCACAGAGTAGAAGGCCCTAGAGTAAGAAAGTATGGACAGGAACTGGGTGGTGACTGGTGATAGAAAAGGACTGAATAGAGACTCATTGCAGAGGCAGAACAATGGCCTGGGAGCCTGCTCGGAGGAGGCCGATGTAAAGATGAGTGACTTGAAGTACGGGAGAGTGGCTTGACTGATCCAGACAACACAGGGCTTAGATTCAGATTGAACTTTTCTGTTGTGTCAAGAGCGGGGAAGAATGGCTAGGGGCAGAGAGGAGTGTTTACATGGAAGAGGAGGCTTCAGCAGACCAAGTGGACCACACTCTGGATGCCAAGGAGAGGGAGTGAACCTCACTGAGAAAAGGCAAGCCTTGAAGAAAAGACGAGTGGAAGGCAGTATTGAAGGGTGGAGCCAGAAGAAAGGTCAGAACAGCTCGTTAGCAAGAGCCTGGCTGAAAAGAGAGGACCTGAGCTGTGTGACCATAGTTCTCCATCGTGTGTGAAGGAGAGAAGGTCTGAGCTGTGTGACCATAGTTCTCCATCGTGTGTGAAGGAGAGAAGGTCTGAACTGTGTGACCATAGTTCTTCATCGTGTGTGAAGGAGAGAAGGTCTGAGCTGTGTGACCATAGTTCTCCATTGTGTGTGAAGGAGAGAGGACCTGAACTGTGTGACCATAGTTCTCCATTGTGTGTGAAGGAGAGAAGGTCTGAGCTGTGTGACCATAGTTCTTCATCGTGTGTGAAGGAGAGAAGGTCTGAACTGTGTGCACCATAGTTCTTCATCGTGTGTGAAGGAGAGAAGGTCTGAGCTGTGTGACCATAGTTCTCCATCGTGTGTGAAGGAGAGAGGGCCTGACTGTGTGCACCATAGTTCTCCATCTTATCTGATGCTCAATAGGGCAGAGAGTAGAATTTCCTTGGAACCCCAGCAAGGAAACAGACTTGAGAGGATTTAGCTAAAATCAGGTCACGAGGAGCTAGAGATGAAAGCTATATAGTCAGACAAGAAAGTTTTCCAAGTTGATTCCAAGTTCTCGTGACGCCAGTAGACAGAGGGAAAAAGAACAGAAACAATGTTCTAAGACATAGATTTTTTGTTCTGAACAAGACTGGTCATATGAGTCCTGACTTAGAGTTAGGAGCGGGGGGAAACAGATCATGAGAAAGCTTACCCAATATGCATGAGATCCTAAGTTCAAAGAGAGAGAGAGAGAAAGGGTGCTGGGTTTGGGAGGATGGCGTGGGCAGGAGCAGAGCTGCAAGAGCACCCAGGAGGCCACTGTGCTAGTTCTAGGATGCAGGCAGTGCCCCCAGAGATGAGGAAGCAACACATTCCAGGTGTTTTGAAGGCAAAACTAAGACTGTTCACTGACTGACAGATGTGGGGTAAGATGAGAGAAAGGCCAAAGGAGTCAAGAATGATCCTGTGGTTTCTGACTTGGAAAAATGAAACAAGCCACTTCTATGTGCTCTGGTTCCTAAGTGATGCTGGACACACAGGAGGGATGTGCTCAGGACAGGCAAACCAGGGAGAACACCTGCACGGTGGGCTTTCTTCCTTCCTCTGGACCAAGTCAGATACATCGAAAGAGACTTTATTAGACATCTGACATTGGTATAAAGGTGACCTCAAACCCAACTCTGAGAACTGGGGTGCCTATATCTGGTCTGTGGGGCACAGTTCTTACACCCCTAAGTGGAAGATGAAACAAATTTGTGTCAAAAAGTTTGGAGGCTGACATTGTCCATAGTGGATTTTAAGGTTCCAGAGCCACATCTGACAAGAGCACAAGACTTGAGGGGTGAGTCTTCCCTTGTGACAATATATACTCACAAATGTTCTATGGACCAACATGTGAAAAAGAAACTAAGCATAGATGCTTTACCATTTGTTGACCTAAAAATATGGACACAGACTAAATGACAGCAAAAATAGCCAGGATTTCCTTATATTTAAAAATATCTTAAGGATCTCAGAGGGACGTGTGGACCATGCCTGCTGTAGAGAGCAACACGTCCTAGTAGCCTAAGAGAAATTACAAAGTTTTCTCCATTTCAGGGCCAGGTAGGGTTGGTGGCCACACAGGAAGAGCTAAGGAAACAGCAGCTTCCAAAGTACAGTCCATGGACTCGTGGGGCCCTTAAGTTCCTTTCAGAGATCTATGTGGTTAAAACTGTTTTCATAATAATCCTCAAGCAGAGTGTGGCCTGTCCCATGACTGACAGAAGCACTGGTGAGTGAGCTGCTCTACCTGTTAGGACTTGGCAGTCACTCTGCTCTTGTCTATCACATATGGGGAGTGAAAAAGAGCTCGTTCTGTTTAGAGTGTTCTCAGTGCATGAGTAAAGTGCATATAAATGAATTGTGAGTGTGTCGTAGTTACTTCTCTTTCTGTGGCTGTGAGGTAGTGCTCAGACAACTGGCTCATGCCAATGCTGCTGGCCCTGCCTTGCCACCTTCTAATCTTTATGCTGAGAAAAGCCTCCACAACCTGCAAACTCAGCCTGGGGCTCCAGTCACAGAACCTTTGAACTCACAACATTTCATTTGCTTGGGTTCCTGAAGCAGAGCTGCCTTGGCTTCTGGGGCCTTCCATGGCACTGACCTCCCATCTGGTTCTTGAATAAGCAGTCCTTGGCCTGGAGTGTGAGATTGGACCATTCATTACAGGCATCTTGACTGTGGGTGAGAAATGTTGCCACATCCCAGGAATTACCAACTGGTCTACCTCTTATGTGGTTGCTGGGGCTAGGAGAGTATTTGGATAACCACAGTACGAGGAGTATGGTTAGTGGATCTTAACCCAAAACCCTGTTCACAATCCAAACCCTCCTACTTCCTATCTGGTGTGGTTTGGAGGGAAGCCCAGGACCCCTTTAGATCTGTGTCTCCTTCACACCTGCCCTTCAGCCCTCACAGTGAGAAGGCGGCAGGGGAGCCATACGATGCCATGAAAAGAAACCCCGAAGCTCAGAAAGTGTCAGGTTTGCCGCTTTCTAGTGCTTCTTTTATGATCCTGCAGTATGGAAGCTCATTGGATCAGGCAGTTTTTTTTGGGGGGGGGTCTACCCCTGGCAGGCATAATTCAGACTCTATGATCTTTTCTGTTGTCTCAAGTTAGGTTTCTTCTACGGGCTTTTATTTCCTATTTAAACTTTTATAAAAGTAAGCTTCTATAAAAAAATAAAAGTTATACATATTTTCAAAATACAAAAAGTAGAAAAAAATTACTCATAGTTTTACTACCCAAACATAACCACTACTGGCATTCTGTTTTATTTCCTTCTGGTCTTTTTCCATTCATTTTCCCCCCATGTTTGCTCCCGCCCCCACCAGAATATGACTTTTGGCATACTATACTCATAATTCCCTCTGTATTTCAGATAATGTGTGACTCTTAAATCTTGAAAAGGAACTTTTTATCAGATATTTAGGAGCTGTAAAAACCAAATATAATATGTGTAACTTTATTTGATCCCAATTTGGACCCATCAGTGGGAGAGAAGCAGGGAAATGTACTGTGGCTGGGGTTTTGGACGGCACCTTGACACCAGCATTCATTGTTAGGTGTGCTGAGGACATTGCGGTTATATAAGAAGGTGCCCAGATTTTTTAGAGTCACATATCAAAATACATATGAGTGAAGTGACATGTCTGTGGTTTGTTTTAAAATACCGCAGCTTTAGCAAAGAACAAAAGCAGTTGGGGGTTTATTGTGCTGTTTTCTTTACTGTCATGTATACTTAAAATTATCAAATTAAACTTACACATAGTTCTAATGCTCAGTGTTCCTTTCCCCACCTGGCCTGTACTCACCGAGTCACCCAGGCTGGTCTTGTGACATTGCTCCCTGGTGCTGGGACTGCAGGTATATGCCGCCAAGACTGGTTTACTGTCAGAGTTTTTAAAGCTTTCTCTCACTCTCCTTCTCTGTTCCTAACTGCTTCTGCTTTTTGGAATGAACTACTTTGATACTAACATCACTATTTCTATACAGCTTGTTGTGGTGACTACTTTGAGTTTTGGGCATTATTTGGCTACTTTCCACAGTGGAAACAGAATTCATTTTGCCTTCACATGCATAGTACTGTCTCCTGACTACATCTACACCAGTGATCTAACCCCTGCCTTCCCAATACAGCTGTATCAGAACTGTCAGAATCAACTGGATAAATATACCCTGTGGCTGCCCTTCCTGTACAGCTTTTTGCTTTTACCAGGATTTGCGCAACCCTTGCTTTATAGAACTATGTATAAAAATATACAGACTGCCTTCAAACAGCAGCTTCCAAAGTATAGTCCATGGACTCGTGGGGCCCTTAAGTTCCTTTTAGAGATCTACATGGTTAAAACTGTTTTCTTTTTTTTTTAATTTTTTTTATTATTTATTCAATTGTGCATATGCATGTGTGCGTATGTGTGTGTATGCATGTGTGTGTGTAGAACCATGGACGAATTCGGAAATTACTCCGCCCTACCAGGACCAGAAACGCAGGCTGCCCCTCTTCCACCTGGCGTCTATACATAGGGTCTAGGATCCGAACTCAGGACCTTCAGCCTGCAAGGCAGAGGCTTAACCGCTGAGCCACCTCTCCAGCCCCCTAAAACTGTTTTCATAATAATCCTCAAGCAGAGTGTGGCCTGTCCTATGACTGACAGAAGCACTGTGATTCAGAAGCACTGGTGAGTGAGCTGCTCTACCTGTTAGGACTTGGCAGTCTGTATGGTCTTGTCTATCACATATGGGGAGTGAAAAAGAGCTCGTTCTGTTTAGAGTGTTCTCAGTGCATGAGTAAAGTGCATTCCTTTCACTATGTCTTCCCCAAGGTCCTGTCTTGTCATTTGACTGGAAGAGGCAGGGTGATCATTTAGAGGAAAGTTCATTCTTAGTTGTACTTTAATGAAAATTAGAATTTTAGAAATCCAGCATATGACACATGAGCTTTCCAGTTTCCTGAACTTTAAAAGAATAACATTGATAATAACAATGTGGCTTTTAATATTATATTGGGATTTTTCCACAGTTAGAAAGATCAGCAGAATGAGCCAATATATTCTAAATGACCAATACTTAATGTTAAAAAAAAAAAAACATGTCTGAGGGGCTGGAGAGATGGCTCAGGGGTTAAGATTCTACTTCACAAGCAGAAGGACCTGAGTTTGGATCCCAGGTCCCACATAAAAAATATAAGGTGGAAATGGCAGCAGCCTGCACACCTGGCTCTAGTGGGTAGAGCCTGGGAAATCTCAGAGTGAAACAGAAAGAAGGTAAAAGCAATCCAGGATGACTCCCACAGTTACCCTTAGTCCTTTACATGAACACACATGCACAGTGCACACACACACACACACACACACACACACACACACACACACACAACACACATAAATTAAAAAAAATCATATCTGGGTAAAAGATCTTATTCACAGAGTCAAATAGACCAATGAATTTTTATGTAGCCTGATTAACGAAGTTCATTGATAACTGCATTAGTCAGCTAAGGTTGCCATAATGAAATACTGTGGACTGTGTGGTTTACATCATAGGAATTTATTTCACATAGTTTTGGAAATTAGAAGCTCAAGATGGAGGTGCCAATCACATTGGTTCGTGGTGAGGGTGTCTCTGTGACTGGCACACAGCCCTGCTTTCATGCAGCATCCTTGTTGGTGTAGAAAGGGAGAACAAGTTCTCTGGTATTTCTTCTCTTATGGGCACTAACCTTACTGGACCACCTGCCCCCCATTATGACCTCACACAGTCTTAGTTACTCTTTACAAGCCTTCTCACCAAATGCAGTCACACTGGGAGTTGGGTCTTTGATATGTGAATTTTGACAGATATAAATTTATTTATAGTAGGTGTAGTTTCAGATTCTAGATGACAACCAATTTCAAACACTCATTTGTTGAGCTCTGGTATGGTGTAAAGATGGTGTCATGGTTGAATGTAAATTGTCCCCCATGGCTAATGTGCTTAAATACTAGTAGTCCCAAAGTGGTGGCACTGTTTGGGAAGGTTGTGGAACCTTTAGGAGGCTGAGCCTTTGATGAAGAAGTTCCTTACTGGAGGCTGATCTTGAGGTTGGATAACCTTCTCTTTCACACTTTCTTTGCCACCTGATGGCTGACATAATGGAACTTCGGTCACTATACCCACGACCAAGCATTCCCCACCACAGCGAACTAACAAACCCTCTGGAACTGCAAGTCAGATAATAAGCCCTTTTTCTTCCTGAAGTTGCTTGGGTCAGAATCTTTTCTCACAGCAACAGAAGGGTAACCATAGCAGATGGTTATCTATAGTTATCTGGAAAAGGTAACTCATGTGCTCCTTAAACAAATTTTCTTCATACAGCTCAATAACAACAAAAACTCATTCTTAGCTATTTCATGTAGATGTTCTCCTTTTGATTGTCTCTTTGTATGTGAAAGATGCTGATGTGATAGACATTTATGGGGATCAAAGATCAGATCAGTGTCTTTGGTGTGCCAGACATTTTATATATACATAGGCAAAAATATAATTTTTTATGATATCATTTACTTTAACATAATGGATTTATGATTGCTATTTTAATTGAAATAAATGATTACAATGGTCAGTTTTTATTTCCATTAGGTAAAGAGTGGTAATTCTCACAAAGATCTTTTTTGACTAATGAGTACTGAGACCAAAATGTTTGGTCTGATTTAAATCACGTCCCAAGAAAATTCCAGACACACAGACTTCTCAGATCCACTGCAGTGGGGTTATCTGCCTGCCATACTGTGTGGAGTTGGCAACCTTGGAATTCTCTTCCACATCGTCTACCAGGTATCAGTAAATTATAGTGTATGAGCCAAACTCAACCTGTTGTCCCCTTTCGATAAAATGTTACTGGCACACAGCCATGCTGCTTTATTTATGTACTTCCTACTCTCTTACTGCAGTGGGGACTTTAGCCATTGTCCCTGAGACTGTGGCCTGCAAAGCCGGAAATATTTACTATCTGGCCCTTATGAGAAAGTTTGCTGATCCCTGATCCAGGTAATTCCTTCTCTTCTTCCCTGTGCTGAGTCACCTGCTTCCTGGGTTCCATATTCTTTTGGGGGGACATGGGGTAGAGTCGCACTCTGAGACACAGGTTGGCTTTGAACCTATGATTCTCTTGCTTTGGCCTCTGGAGTGCTGATATAGGTGTGTGTCACACGCCCAGCTCCCACTTCCTTGATTTACTCCTTCATTTTAGTAAAGCAAATCTGTTTAAGATTTTTTTTTTTAGACAGAGCCTCACTTGTAGCCCAGCTTCCTGAGTGCTGGGATTGTAGGCATTTGTCATAATGCTCATGCAGCTTCCTGTGGAAGGGTAGGTGAGTGGTACTTTGTTTCTGACATCTAGCATGTCTGAAAATGTCTTTTTTTACTCTCATAGTTGATTGATAACTTAGCTGAATATGACATTTATGGGGATCAAAGACTTCTAGAAGTGGAAATGTTTCACTCTAAGGCTTCTAGAGTTGTAATACAAATGTCTGAACTTATTCTGGCTTCTGATCTATTGTACATGCCTGTCCCAAGCCTTGCCTTTTCTTTGTCTCCAGTATCCTGAAATTCTAATGTGGTATATACTAGACATGTTATGTCTCCTCCTTTCCCCACTGGGCTAGCAGTGGGTCTTTTTACCCAAAAGTCATATACTTTATGAATGAGTGATTTGCCGATTATTTCTTCCCCTCTGCTTTCTTTGCTCTATATTTCTGGAATGCCTCTTGAATAGATGTTGAATATCTTGGACTAGTTCTCTAATGTCCTTATCTTTTCTCTTTCAGGGACAGTTCAACTTCACCTTTCAACCAGAATCTTGGATTTTCTCCAGTTCTATCCTGCTTTTAATTTCTAAGAACTCCCTGTTTTTCCCCCTCCAAATCTGTTTTTAAGTTAGTTCTTGTACACAGATGCTCTCTTCTTAGTTCTCAAAGGCAGTGTCTTTTCCAAGTCAAGTGTGTTTGTTAGTTTATTTTGTGTAGCTATTTCATGTAGATGTTCTCCTTTTGATTGTCTCTTTGTATGTGAAAGATGCTCCTATCTTCTGACTCACCAGGTACAGGCCTGGCTCCCAGAATTCTGAGTTGGAACTCATAATATTTGGGTGTTAAGGTTCACCCCACTTCCCTTTGGGGCACTGTACCATCAATTGTGTTCGGTGTCTTCTGGCTCAGATACCTTCTTTTTTCCCATGTCTGAAAGGAATAGGTCTCTGCAACTTCTGTTAAGACTACCTCAACCAATTCTGCTGCTGGCCTCAGTTTCCCCCACCTCCCCAACCTCCCACAGTTATCTGGTGCCGTCAACCTCTGAATTTTTTGTTTCTTGGCTTCTCCTCCTCCTGGGTCAGGATTCGGCTTTCTCAGGACTGCTAAGTCAGTTCCCACTCATCCATCTGTTCTCTGGCTTCCAAAGTTTTGTTGCTGTTGTCTCCTCTCCCACTCTAGTTGTCCTTGTGGGTTTATGTCTTTTAAAAAAAAATCTCTTTTCTGTTGTTTTAGTGAGGTTTTGGGACAGAATGAAAGTGAATGTGGTTATTCAATCTTCCATCTTTATTTGGAACCTCTTTATAATTGAATATCTTTTTTTTAGCTTCCATTTAATATTACAGCATAAACATTCTCCATGCTCCTCCATGGTCTTTGTGATTGGTTTTAGTAACTGTAGAAACCTGCACCGAGGAAACCATAGTCCTCCTGTCTTTCCCCCCATAAGAAAAGAGTCTTCAGACACCTGATGTGGCCTTCCCTTGTTCTCTGCCTGTGGTTTCCTCATCCCATTGCAAGACTGCAGTGTGACTCTGGCAATCTTGGCTGGTCTCCACCCTCCAACCAGAGCTCAGGAGAGCTCAGGAGTCTGCAGCACTTGTGTTTCTAAGACACTACCTTCCTCAGGACATGTCAGAGGAGCCCTGACATCTATGTGGCTCGGCAGCCCTCTGCATTCATAGTGTATACCTTATATAGAAATCATCTCACTTCAAGTTCCCCATATCCCACTCAGTCTCCTGGTAAATACTAGCAGCCACCCCTGCTAAATGAATAGAGTCAGGCTTGTCTCCTCAATGGCTCTTATGAGGCCAGGGACCTTACACTTCTCTACAGCAGCTGCCCAGGTTTCCCATATCCTTCTACCCTGGTGTGGACACAGCGGTGCTGCCCCTGACTCCTGGGGTGGGATGGTGGCAAACAGAGGACGAACAAAGGGTAAGTTGTTACCTTGCCCTCGGGGGTGAGCGTCCAGATCACAGAGAAGGTCAGCTTGTCAGTCATGGGGTTGAGGCTGCACAGCTCCTCACACAGTAGCCTGGGAAGCATGGGGACCACCTGTAAACAGAGGAGAGCTGCTGAGCACCTTTGACAAGTTTACAGAAGTCTGTCCCAGGTAGTCAAGGCCCAGGCCAGAAGGCAGAGCTTTGGTCATCAACTTGTGCTTCCAGAGTGAACTGAAAGGACACTGGCTTGCTGCTGGAAACCATTCCACAAAGACCACCACGTCTAAGGTGCTGCCAAGGGCCTCTAGCACCAATGGAATATGAACTAGGATGTGGGAGGAAAAGGTGACAGGGATGAAATACTGCTCCCATTTGCCGTTACACCCTCTGGATCCCTGGGTTCTACAAAAGATGGAGGTGTTTGTATTTCATTTAATTGCATCTGTGCTAAGCACATATAGACTATTTTCTTGTCATCATTCCTAAGATATATAGCACCATGACTATTTTATAGCATTTACATCGCATTAGCCATTGCAGGCACTCTGGAGATGGAGTTCTGGGGGAAGATGTGACTAGGCCAACACTTTACTGTTTTATGAAGCACTGGAACATCAAGGCACTGCATCCCCACAAGGGTTCTGGAATGGATCTTCTGTAGGTACGGAGGGATGGTGGCACTATACTGGCACTCTATTTTCAGTAGCCAGTGCTTTGGATGGAACAGCTCTGGCTCAACAATGTACTTACAAACCCAGAGGCTGCATGTAAACTCTTCACAGTCTCAATAAAGTAAAACCATCAATCGTTAACTTTGATTTAGCAGCTGAACACACCGTAAATCGCAAAACAACATGTTAGACCATTTACAGTAAGAAAACACTATAGCAATAAAAGAAAAGCTCGTAAGTCCAGGTTTCTAAACAACCATTGGCCAACCGGCTACCTATTTTGCAGGTCTTAAGCCTAAATGATTTCTTCCCATTACTGATCTTTTAACAATACAATAAACTGATCCCTCAATCCCGTAATAAACTAATCTCATGGCATCTCCCCTTTTACTGAAAAAATATTTTCAATTTACTTCCAAATGATGATTACCTGCATTTTCTATAATGCCAGAGATGGATCTCTACCTGTTCCCCCACCAAGGAATTTCACTGTCTGTCCCTCCTGCCTTTAATCTGTTCCCTTTCCCATATTTCTCTGATTAGTATCACTTCCCAAACTGCAACAACATTAGCAGCCATTTCTTCTCTAACATTTCCTGTGTTGCAACTTGACATACCGCATTGAATCCTGTGCTGAGTAACCAGGCAGGGATATGAGTTGTGAGGCAGTACTTAGGTTGACATACCAAAAGCTTTATTAGTAAAACAAACAAATCCTAGTAGTTTCTTTCGTTGAAGTGTCCATACCTACATCATCCCACATAAAATATATTTTTAGTATGACCAAAAAGTAATAATTGGGAGGTGTTATTATAAAGGTTTTATAGTGAGATAAAGCCTAATGACTGCTTGAAAACTTCTCATAACAGCTTGTATATGGCACATGCAACTGAAGAGCTTTTTTCTTATCCTTTTTATTCCATTGGGCCAATAATACATTACTTGCTAGCTTGTTTTTGTTTTTTGCAGGGTCTCACGTATCTTAGGCTGGCCTCAAATTCCATATGTAGCCAAGGATGACCTTGAACTCCTGATCTTCCTGACTTTACTTCCTGAGTGCTAGGATTATTATAGGCAAGTAGTACTATGTTTAGTTTATGTGGTTTTGGGAATCAAACCAGGGCCTTGTGCATGTTAGACAAGTACTCTACCAACCAACCAACCTATATCCTCAGTCCCCTGCCAGCTGAACGGTGCATTAAAGTGTGCTGTAAGTGTTAAACATTTTGTGTGTGTCGAGTATTTGATAAAATAATGCATCTCCACTGATATCAACAAAAATCAAGAGCGTTTCTGAGCCACACTGTTCATGATCGATGGACTAAACTGTATACCTTTGTATGTGTAGTTTGTATGTTAAAATTATTTAACAGTATTTAGAGATGAGACTTTTAAGAGGTAACTAAGGATAAATGAAGTCATTAAGAGTGGGACCTAGTTGTACAGAACTGGGAGCTTTATAAGAAGATAAGGAACACACTATCTCTGCAAGTGGGTACAGAGATAAGGCCATGGCCCTGCATCAGACAAGGACAGACTCTCACCAGGAACCACACTGGCCAGCACCTTGAACTGGGACATTTAGAACTCCGCAATTGTGAAAAAACTTAAATATCTATTGTTGAAGACACCAATCTGTGGTAGGTACATTGTTATGAGAGCTGAGCTAAGTTGATTAGGTTTGTTGGGTTGCATTATTAGATAGAAGCCCCAAATGTAGCCTGGTAACTGGATGCTCATCCTCCATGCTTATAATCTTGTGCTGTACATTTAAATATAAACTCCTGCATATTATTCTCATGAAGCCTGGCCCACGTTCATAAACTTGAGCTTGGGGTGAAGATTTTATTTGCGACCTGGTAGGCCAAGGAGTCTCAACATCTTAAGAAAACTTGGTCAGCTGAGGGTAGCCCGGATCCAGCAGCAACAGGTAGGAGAAAAAGAAGAAAGGTTTCAGAGCCCAAGATCTGAGATCAGATCTGGGACCTAGCACTTCCTGACTGAGCAAGTTAGGGCAATTCTGGATCTAGGTTTTCTTAGTAGTTAAACAGAATCAGAGATGCTCAATAAAAGTCAGCCCGCAGTGTCCAAGCCCCTGCGTCACCTGGCTCAGCCTTCCTTGTTCAGATTAATGCCTGGCCACTCCCTTCCAGCACCCATAATGTCTCCCCATATCCCCTCCCTCCTTCCCCCGAGTCTTCCAGCTGCAAGCACTTCTTCACCTGCCCTGCCCTGCCCTGCCCTCGACTCCAACTTGTGTGCATGATGTTCCCACTTTCTGGAACACCTTTCTGGACACTTTGCATCTGGCAAATTTTTGTATATCCTTCCAGATCCGGCCCCTTGCCATCTCTAACAACTTACCCAGACTCCCCCAGGCAGAGAATGTACCACGTTTCGTAACCTCCCCAGCTCTTTCACAGAAGATGTATGGCAGCCCCCCAAAAGCAAGTCATTTGCTCTATCATCCCTGCTCTTCCACACCACCTCCATAGCACTGGTCACACTCCCTGGGGTCATATGTCAAATGCTTCTCCCTCCCTCTAGGCCAAGGAACCTGCAGGAGCAAGTGGGGGTCTGTTCTGTCCCTCCTTCCAGCAACTGACACACATCAGGCACAGAGGTATGAAGATGACTAATTTGTGCCAGGAAATGAATGACTTGGATTTTTTTTTCTGTGTTTACTGTACTACAAAAAAGAAAATCACTGCATGAAATTGCCAATAGAATTATATTTCAGTATCTTAATACAAAACTGTCATAGGCAATTAGTACTTTAAGTAAAAGGGGAAGGCTTGGCTATTCCATCAAAAAACTACCAGTATGCCCCATGGCTGCCCAGGTTATCAAAACTACTTTGCTCCTCTCACTGTAATGGGCAGATGTCAAAAACTTAAGTTTCATGAGGATGCAAAGCATGAACGCTCCTGAGCTGGTAAAACTGCATTTAATTATCAGGGGACAATACTTCCAATAAGCTTCCCCCAGATCTTGGGGAAGAAATCAGAAGATATTCAGATGAAACAGTTTCTGTGCTCATCCAGTTCTGTAACTAGATGGTTAGGCAGATGTCTTTCAAAGGAGAAGGAATTAAGAGGTTACAATCACACTTGTGGTTTGGCACATCATGGCCTCTCATAAATCCACTGGTCCTCCAGGGGTCATTGTGAATGTGCTCCTGCTCAGCCCTGTGCATAGCAGGTTTCCCTGTGGAAGACAATAGGTGGGGATCAGTCTCTGTAAGTCGCTTCTTAACATACCTGCCCAGGTAGGTCAAGGGAAGGAGATGAGCCTGGCCCTTGTGTAGCCTGTGGGCTGTGTGAGGCCCAGCACAGTATCCGGAGAGACTCCAGGGTTAGAATGCAGAACACCAAGGGTAACCAGGAGAAAACCTGTCTCACCATGAGGAACCCTCTGCAGCCATTCACACAGGGCCACAGCCTAAACCCCCAGTGGAGTGTTGTCTGACTCCTGCCTGACTACGTCTCTTGTTAGCATGACTGCTGTAGAGCTTCAGCTCTCTCACTCCACTGTCTTCACCACAAATCCTGCCACCAACTTCACAGGCCTCCTCTGTACTGTGACCCCACTGGCCAAGCAGTGACAGGAGCCAGTTGGGCTGACAGGAAGTGTGTCACTAAGCATTCTTGGGCCCTCACCACAGATGCTGCCCAGTCGAACACTCGCTTTTGGTAGCATCTCCCCAGGTCCTTCAGATTCGTTACTGTTCATCTAACCTAGCAAACTACCTTCTTGCTCTTTCTTAGCAGAAAACCTCTTGATTGTTCTACACATAGAAAAACAGTTGTAAACCTTTCTAAGCACCCTTCAAGAACATTCCCTCAATGAGCTTTCCCCATACTGTTTCCCTAAGTTTTCATGAATGGTCCTCTGCTATTCTCACAGTGCCTCCTGTCCGAAGCCCAGACCTGTGTGTCTGCAACTCCTGCCAATGAGTTCTCTGTTCAGCTGGTTCCTCTTCCTATGGTCAGAGCACCAGCCCTGCTCCTTATTGACAAAATCCATTCCTCTCCCCAGCTTATGCCTGCTCCCTTTCTTCACTCGCAGGTGTCTCAAAATGAAATGTCTGCCTCTCACCTTCCTTTCATTTCTCTATTACAAAAATGCATTCATTATAGGAATTCTGCATGACACAAACCGAGACATGAAAACATAAACATCACAGGACCCCAGACCTTAGAATGTTGGCAGGCTGGTACAGAACCTGTGTCTTTGTGTACACATGATCATTGAGAGGGTAATGTATTATACAATGTAGGCTCATCTATTCTCCAAAGTACAGAATACCACTGGGCTTATTCCTCACCTGGCCTCTTAATGTTAACATTCCTTGTCTTCTTCCCTTCACTATTCCTTTTCCCAGCTATGCCATTCCTTCTGGTGCATGTACTGCGAGCCTCTGCCTCCCGAGCCCTGTGTCTCCTGGTGCATGTACTGCGAGCCTCTGCCTCCCGAGCCCTGCGTCTCCTGGTGCATGTACTGCGAGCCTCTGCCTCCCGAGCCCTGCGTCTCCTTGGAACTCCACACCTTTATTCTGATACTCGAATCTGCACTTCCACAGATTATTCAAACACAACTTGGCATTTTCTTCCTCTCATGTATTCCTGTGCTGATGTTTCTCCAGAGCACTATGATGTCCTGCTAGATAGGGAAACAAACAACAGAGCTTCTCAAAACCACCCAAGAACTAAACACACACCCTCACTCCTCAACACCTTCTCACAACCTGATCCCCCTAGACCATCTTGGGACTCTTCCACATTCCTTATCTAGTATGACGGGCCCAAAGGCTTTATTGAGAAGAATCTAAATCTTTCTCAAGTGATTTTCTTCGCTCCCGCTTTCATTTACTCTGCTCAAATGTGGACACTTCTTTCTTTCTGTCTCAGTGTATAATCCAGAGTCTCCTTGACAGAGGCAGAACTTTTCATGGAAGTCATCTGGTAGATGTTTGCTGTACAGCTCAGACATGGTTCATGTGTTCAGGAGTAGTCACCAGCACAGCGCACTGACAAGAACCTTGAAGAGGTGAAGTCATGAATGAGTCTCTCACGCTGGCTTCCTGTCTTGTCATGTGTCTTTCTTTTTTACAAGGCCATGGTGGGAACAGACTTGCAAAGCTCTCTGCACCTTCAGCCTCTGAAGCTGAGCTGACTGGGGTCTTCAAAGGAGTTTGAGAGGGGAAAGTGCCTGGCTTCTGAAGGTAAAGCTCATGCCTCTTAGCCTCCTATTTCAGGCCTCCCTCTGCAATGACACACCTTGGGTCCCCCCCCCCGTGGCTCTCACCCCAACAAGTCCAAACTCTTCGAACACACTATTCTCGGCTTCTGCCTGGAAGGCACTTGCTGCCCATCTCTATCTATCTAGATATTTTCTCAAAATGTTCAATACTGCTCGAAAGTTGATCCTTGTGCCAAGCCTTCTCAGCTCTTTCAGAAGCTGTTCCCCTCCTTCCCAACCCAGGGAGACACATTTCCCCTCTCCCCTTTGCACTTCTGGAACCACCCAAAGGCAGCCCGGAGTGTTGCATTTGACAGGTGCTCATCTCCTCTTACTTCCCGCGAGCAGGACCAGTACTCTTCGTATCCCTAGCACCTAGTAGCAGTGAAACTGTTGTCAATACATGCCAAGTCAATGAAGACGGAGAGTACTTCTAGCAGTGGAAAAGGAAAGGGTCTGAAGGATGCTGCAGAGTCAGGCCCAAAGTTGGGTCCAGGCAGAGTTAAAAGCTGACTGCAATAAAGGGGACAGATGAGAGGACCCTGGCTTTCTAAGCATTTGGACCAGGGCCTGGGAGAACTGAAAGAACTCATCATTGGGTCAACACACCTGCTGCCAAGGCGGCTGGGTGGGGGTACCAACACAACTATAAAATCTTACAGGAACCTCAGAGAGCAGAAACATTGCTACAGCCGCAGCGGGCAGGCTGGCCAAGTTCAGCAGCGGGTGAGCCAGGATAGCCGCGACCAGAGGAAAGGGCCACGGAGTGCAAGAATCAATGGTTCAGGCAAGGAGAAGCAGGAAGGGTGAGCAGTGACATGGGTCAGGCACCCATAAGCCATCAGGGGCTCTCTACTGCCTGGGAAGTCACCCTCTGTCTCTTTAGCCTTGTCCCCAGCTGGCTCCCCACAGATTCCCTTACACCCTCTGCCCAGTGGTCCAGTTCTACAGTAATCTGACAGGTGGGTGAGTTTCTCCTTTTCTTTTAGGACTTCGAGGTTTTCACACCAAGAATGCTCAGCCAGCTTCCCACTCACACACTGAAGTAACCTAAAGGAAACAGAAGACTCATTTGCCAGCCAACCTCTCTGTTTAAAGAGTTTTCTTTTTCATATCAACACTTCCATGAATTCGGAGTCTGATCAACTCCTTGCTACACAGTTTGAAATTAACAAAACAGCAACATTCTGATGACCTGCTGGTGTCAGAAAAGAACATCTTAAAACTCTTTGGACTCTGCTTGAAGACAGACTTCCAGTCCCAATCTTTGATCTCTATTATAAAGCACTACCAATAAAATATCCTAGAGATTTATGGGCGAACTTTCATTTGAGCTGCTTCACACCTAAAATAACACAAATGGTTGGGCCAGTAGGCAGAAAGTTTAGGTTTAGGTTTCAACTGTTTAGGTTTTCTTTTACTTTTAAAACTTAATCACTTATTTTTTTAATTAACTTAAGACTTAAAATTACATTGCATTTCCCTTGTGGAGAAGACCGTTGGGAGGCGGTCACTGAGCAGAGGTACATCCTCCAAGAAGGATGGGCTCAAGTTCAGGTCTACAGTTGGCCCGTTCTAACAGAATTGTCTCTTGTCAAAAGGAAGGGTTATTTCTCCTATGGACTTGAACAGACTTATCGAAACTTATGTTTATGCTTGACTATACCTACTCGTTAATGAGAGCTACCAGAACCTTATATTGTGAGTCAAATCACAAGAAAAAGAATTTCATTTAAAGCCAATGAGATGGGATGTAGACGCAGGATCGGTTTCACTGTATATTGTTCTACTCTCTGGGATCGTTCTGCAAGCCAGGCTTAGACTGTAATTCCGACCATCAGTCACTTACAGGTCAGCATCTGAATGAAAAGAAGGCAGAGCCGCATTCCCTATAGATGGGAAATCAACCAGAACCCGCATCCCTCTTCCCTGGAGTGACGAACTTGGGAAAAAATGATTCAGCCAAACTCGAGGGCAGAGAATACGGAGGGGGGAGAGGCAGGTCACCCAGCTTTTAAGAAACCTTTACAGGCAGAGCAAAGTGAAAACAGCAGAAAAGTTCCTGGACGCAATCCTTTGAGAAACAAACCAAGCAGGAAGAAAGGTCAGTGCAGCACTTCGAGGCATCTGAATGGGGGGCTGCCACTGTCCAAGGCCAGGTGGTGCTGCACTCCCGTGAAGCTGCAGGCAGGACTGGCAGCCCCCACCTTCCCTTCCACCAGCTCGCCACCTTAGCTCAACAGCATAGCCCCAAACTGCACTCCCAAAGACAGCTTCATGACGGGTGACTCACAGAAAAAAGCAGAAGGCATGGAAAAGGGACTTGGACTGGTGCTTTGATCCAATTGCATTTTTTCCTGTTTCTGAGTTTGAAACAGAATTCCTGGTTAAAAAGGAGGATGCAGTGGCTGGACAAGAGAAAGACACCTGCTCTGAGGAGCAGCCCCTGTCTAAAGCTCTTACCCTGCACCGCGGAGGTTAACTTTTCTGAACAGGGAGGATGCCTCATTTATTCACTTGGCATGCTCTTTGAGGTTTAAGAGATTACTTCAAAGATTGCAGCTTCCCATCATAACACCGGTTTTTTGTGGATAAGTAAGATCTTGAGTCTGTCTTCTTTTTCAACCAGGTCTGGGCCGGGCAAAGGCTGGGTCTGGCCAGCAGCACTGTGAGAAGCAGGAAGTACATGTGGATGATTCTAGTCTGAAGTCAGGGGAACAAGAGTCAGAGCTGCAACCTTGGGAGGGGCCCTAGGAAGGTGGCCTGGATTTTTATTGTTCTTTTATTCATTGACACTTTCATACATAAACATACTCTAGGTGTTTATGTTTCATCCTTTACAAGGTTCTGGATTTTGACGGGGTTTCTTTGCCTCACAAGGCTTGATATAGATATTAAAAAGAGCCAAAGTTGGGTGACAGTCCCTCTTCCCAAAGCAGCATGTGTGTGTGTATGAGTGTGGTTCATTTTTTCATATGTGTGTGTGGTTTGTGAGTATACATGTGCATGTGACACATATGTGTAGATGCAAATGCATGTATACACATATGCATGTAAAGGTTTGAGGTTAACTTTGGTAATCACCCTCAATTTCTTATCTTTTCTTTGAGACTAGGTCTTCCAATCAAACCCAGGTCTCACCTATATGACTATCTCATTAGTCAGCTTGCTCTGGGAGGTTCTCCTGGAATTATAGTGGATTGCAATAATTTACACGCCCATCATTTATACAGGTTCTAGGGATCTGAATTCTAGTCCTCTAAGCCACCTCCCGGACCCCCAAATATTTTTTTTATATTTATTTTTTCCACATACAAACTTGATAGGTACCCCATTTCCCTCTCTCTCTCCCTCCACCCCTCCCTGGATCCCCTTGCTCCCTCCACCCTTTCCCCCTTCTTTTCCCCCCTCCTTCCCTTTCTCCCAGTGCCCCCTCCCTCCCATTCCTGGAGCATTCTTTAATGTGAATGTCAAATTTCCCTCTGGGTCCTTCTCTCTGATGAGGTGTAAGGACTCAGTGGCGTTGACTAGAGCTCTTTTTTGTGTTCCCCTTTAGCATAGGAATACTATTGTGGCTGTTAATCCCTTGCCTCTAAGGATCCTAGTGCCTGTGATCCATGTTAGACTTGGGGGGGTCTGGCCCCAAAATATTTTAAAAGGAAATGTGTGTGTGTGTGTGTGTGTGTGTGTGTGCGTGCGTGTGTGCGTGCGTGTGTGTGTGTGTGTGTGTGTGTGTGTGTGTTGGATAAATGGAAGCATAAATGGAAGCATAAATGGAAAGCTTAATGCATTTCTATAAATTGAAATCTTGTTTAATCAGCCAGGCCAATTCTCATTAGAAGTTTCTTGAATTTGCGTCTTTTACCCCAAAGATAACCACACCTTGACTTCTGATAGCACATAGCAGTTTTGCCCATGTCTGAGCTTGTATAAATGGAATCAAGTAGAGTTCTTTCTTAGGTATGGTTTCTTCAATTGATAAGACTGGGTGTGAATTGTGGTTCACTCATTCTCATTATTATGTAGCCTCCACTAGGCAAATACACCATAATTTATTTGATGGTTATAGAGTAAAGGATATTAAATGTTTTCTAGTGTTCTGACTATCTTGAATATTGCTCCAATGACCATTTCATACATTCTTTATATAATATACATCATATGCATTTCCATTGGGTACAAGTGACAATGTATGTATACATTCAGCTTAAAAAGATGCTGCCAGTTTTCCAAATTAATTGTATCAATTACTTTCCTGTAAGAGTTTCCATTATTTCACAGCTGTGTGGATTTATGGTATGTGTTATTATTTAGCCAAGATGGTGGGTTCTGTGAATCATTTGAGGTGAGAATGTTTCCCCATATCTTTCTGAGCAAAAAAAATATCTACTGGTGATGGTGTGGTCAAGGCATCCCATGCTACAAAAATAATTCCATGTCAGGCCACCCAACACATGCAGCAAGTGGGACACAGTGGGGAGAAAACCTAAACCTAGTGGGCAAAGTTGGCCCAACACAGTTAAATGGCTTTCGGAACTTCCAAATATCTATGGGTCTAATTTTCCAGCTCTTGTAGTAGCAGTCTCTCTCTCTCTCTCTCTCTCTCTCTCTCTCTCTCTCTCTCTCTCTCTGTGTGTGTGTGTATGTCAGTTGTGAACCCTAGACTTGAATGACATAGTCCTTTCTTTTGTCTCTTGGTCTGACAGAAAATTTTGGGTTATCCTAAATAATGTACATATCCTAGGCAATGACTAGCTACTCCACACCAGGCAATCTCAGTGAAGCTACAGTAAGTGTGAATGAGATAAATACTGTACCAGGTTAATAGCGGATGTCTGGTTGTGGATAAAGATCAGGCAGTACAAACTTGGAAAGCATTGAAGCAGCCTTCCAAAAATATAAAATTAAAGACAGGCTCTGCAGAATTAGGATCCAGGGGACTCATTCACACAGATTGTGAAGGTCTTGTCTTCATGGTCACAGAGAACAGGTCAGGGAAGGAGTCTGGGACACTCGTGTTCAGAGAGATTTGTGCTGCAAATCCCATATATGATGCCCATATAGCAGTCTTGCATTCTACGTTTATGTTCGAATGACCACTGAGCACATCCAGAACACGGCTTGTCTAATGCAAGCAAAGTCTGGCCAGGAACATTTGTTCAGCTGAGGATATGTGATCACCCCTGCTGAGCAGTCCCTCAAGATTCTGGATCTTTGAACATGCTGTATATAAGGGTCACCTACCACCATGGCCATGCTCTTCCTGAACACTGCTAGGTGAACACTTTCTGACTCAATCACACAGCTGTGATCAATTCCATTCCCCCTTGCTCAGATTCTCACTTTTGGATCAGCAGGAAACACCTGTCTAGTGGTTCTGATCATCAAGTAGAAACGGCAAGCAAAGCTGAAACCCTGATCATCATCAGAGTGGCCGAAGCGGGGGTCTGGTCAGAGGGTCTGGTATAGTGACCCAGAGCGCTGAGACAGAGCAGCAAGAGGAGGCCCTGGCTCTGATCAAGGAGGATCCAGGATGCCGAAGGCTGTCATGATGGGGTGACTGCTCTGGCTCTTCTTGGGGCCCAGGCCATCTCCTTGTGAAGTGGGAACTGAGGGTACCGGGCAGGAGGACAGTCACCAAAGGACTAATGACATCACTATCAGCTATTGGCCTGAGAGGAAAAAAATTTGGGTACAGGTAAAACATTTTACAGTCTGTAAAATAAAAGGCTGCCACTGAAGTCTAGAGAAAGTTCTTCAATTCTGAGAGCCTAATTAGGGTGGAGAGATGGAAAACATGAGTGGGACACTCAGCAGCACCTGATAAATCCCTGACACCCTTGCAGCCCTGACAGTCCTGGGGGACTTTTGTTCCAGAACCGCCAGAACCTCTGTGGGTGTCACGGAAGAACTTCGCCAGAACTGGAGCCCAGGGATTCTAAACACTTCTGTCTTGAGACTAGCATGAAGAGTATGTTGTTGTAAGTGGTCTAGGGTCATGGGGGGGGGGTCTATGTAAGGTGGGGCTGAAGAAACAAATACTGATTTATTTGTGAGATGATCTTTCTGCTCAACAGATCTTGGGTTTTTATTGCTAGAAGATTGCCAGGCACTCAGAGGCCACATGAAATGCTATGTCTTATTGGGCCTGGTATAGGTATATCTGGAAATCCATCTTCTTCATGGCATAGGGTCTGCAAGACATGGCTGAGATGCACCAACCCTGTGCACAAAAGCATGCGAAACGCAGAAGCTCTCTAGACGGGACGACATGCTGAAGCTGCAGCAGTCCTGTCAAAAGAGGAGGACGCCAACCTGAGCGCTCTGCTCAAAGACAGCTGTGGTTTCAGGATGAAAAGACACTGTGCTCTGTTAGCTGGACATGCTCACAGACCTTTGCCCCGGAACTGCTGTATGAATGGGATCTGGACTGTTCTGCTCCAGAACAGACCAACAATATACCAACAAAAAGGCCAATTTTATCTCAGCAGCTGCTGGAAGTAGGAGTTGAAGATGACCAGAAACGAAACCTTATTTTCAAAGGGAAGAAGGGGGCCAGCAATAACCAATAGAAGGTGAAGGCTGTCTTTTGAATAGGCCAAAAATGTCTGGGCCAAGAAACATGAGTCCATAAAGCTCAGACTCAGAACTCTGCCCCAAGTGTTCTCCAGGCTCCCCATGTGGATGACACCTCCAATCTGGCACACAGTAATCTTAGATGTCTAAGATAAGCAGCAAAGACTGGAGATCAGTAGCCAGAGCACTGGCACGCAGGCAGCTGGCAATGGAGAGACCAGCGCTGGATCTCTTTCTTAGGCAATGCCATTTGAAAGCTTTCAGACAGTTTGTGTTGTACTCGGAGTAGTCTCTGGTTCTCCAGAGATGGAACCAAGTGAACAGTATCCAGCCCCCAGAATGCCTTGGACTACAGGACAGAAGAAGGGGGAAAACCTCTCACCTTGGTACAGTCAATGAACACACACCAGAAATTATGTCCTAGGGCACAGGATGGGTAAGGAAGGGAAAGCTTAAGCTATCAATTCATCAAAGTAACACAGGAAGTTAATGCCAAGACAGAGTCAAAAAAGAAACAGAGCCAATTCAGCAGATGAGTGGACTGTCAGAGGAGAAAAAACCCTGGAAGAATATGTGAACTACAGTGGGGGAACAGAAGCAACTCATGCATGGTCTTTTATTCATCGTCATCCCCAGGGCCTGCTGCAGTGCTCGGCAGAGACTTGTGCTTAGCAAGTACTTGTTAAAGGGATTTAATCTCATTAGAGCTGTGCTAGCCTCACATGATGGAATGGATGTTCAGGATGTTCTTTTTGATTCCCTCCTTTCATACCTGAGGCCAGGGAGGTCTATGGACCCCAACTTAGCAGAAATGATGGACTAGGCTGCTTCTCTACCTCGGGGATTTCATAGGCCACCTATAAAGAGCAGGTCAGGACAGGCTTGGTATTGTCCACCTTTTAGAACAGATGTTGAAATGGTTTTTCAAAGACGTTTGGGAGATAATAAACTGTCATTCTGCTGCTGTTGTATGAGTAGCCACACACAGCACATAAATGAGTGCACGTGGTTGGGTCTTAGTCAATCAACATGAAAGCTGGAGGCTGGTGAGGCCTGTCTGCCGCCCTTCTTTGGAGCAATAGTCTACAAGCACCCTTCAGTCCTCTCTAAGCAGAGCACTACAGAGGTACCTAAGCAGCAGGGTTATTCTGAGATGAGGCCCGAGATGAGGCATTTTCCAGGAAAACACAGCAACAGCACAAGCACCAATTTAAGATCTTACTAGATATGGGGAAAACTTACTGAACAAGACATGTTCTTCACAGGTTTTTTTGTCTGCTTGTTTTTTTTAAAAAACATTTTTTTTTCAGAAAACAATTTTTTAAAGGAAGAAGATTAAATGAAAACACTTTAAAAAAAATCTAGGGAACTGGAGACTGAATTTTACCTTCTGGACCAAGTAGACACTTGTGGCTCTTTCGGCAGCCACTTTATCCAGACAGGATCCCTCAGGAACGAAGTAGCTCACATCAGCAATGTGGACACCCACTTCGAAGGTGCCTGTAAATGGACAAGAAGGACCATTAGCTTGGCTGGAAGGCCAGGAACCTTCTGGAAGCATTTCCAAGAGGAGTGTCACTCGATGGCTCAGGCTCTGAGGCACCGGTGGCTGCCCTGGTCTTTCCAGCCATTCCTTTAATTCCCACGACTTGCACTGTGGTCACTTTCCTTGTTGTATACCAAAAAGACGAAGGAGCTTTACTGGGGATAAATAAGAGGGGATATTTCCACAAGCTGATTCCTACAGGCCTCTTATCTTTGAAAAAACACAGACAGACTCATTCTGGGTGATTAACAAATCTTTTCAGGTCACTAGAAGTGAGTCACTGTCACTAGAATTCAGCTAAAATTGCTAGATGTGAATCAACCCCCCAAACCCACAAGACACTATCTCCAGAAGCTTTTTCCTTCATCCACTTCCACTGGTCACAACTCGAACACACATCTGACCTGTCAGCAGCACTTCTGATGGATGGTACTCTTGCCTGTGTCTGCTCACCTGGCATTCCACGCTTCCACTGTAACCTTTCTAAACGGTACTAGATGTTACTCCTTAGTCTGCTACCATGTCCTTGTATGGTCCTCCTCACTCTACCTTGGCAGGCTTGCAGCCCACCTTTACATGCTGTGGGTGCGGATGCCATGGTGACCTTTTTTTACTCCCTAGAATGTATCTTATATCACTTCATTCAGAAGCTCGCCTGGCTCACGTGTCTTGCTATGGTTGGGAGAGTTCTAGTAGGATCTGCAAATCAGCATCTCCTTACTTTGAAAGAGTCAATTGAAAGAGACTCACCAAGTAAGGAGGGGTTCTTCTAACCTCTCTTTCGCTGGTGTGCTGTGTAAGCACTTAGTGTGTGTCTGGTGATGCTGACTGTGACTGTCTCCAGGGCTTTCATCCCTACCAGATGTCACAGCACATTTTCATTGACTTACACGCCTCTTATCTACCTCTCTCCTGACAGGATAAACTCAGCAAATAAAGCCTTTCCATGCCCAGGGCCTGGAAGAATGACAGGTGCACATCAGACACTTTGTACTTATTACATAGAAGAATCAATAGTTAGTTTGGATTTTTTTAAGAAGTACCCCCTTTCTTCCCACTGGATTTCACCAGAAAGGTAATACTCAGATTGGTGCAATTGTCCCTCAGTGGTAACTAGTTCATATACTGCAAATTTACTCTTGAATATCTTAGAAATCACTGATCAAATATGGTATATACCATATAAATGTATATACATGTAGATACATACACTTGTAACACATGAATGCATTTATGCATGTGTATAAAAATACATAAAATGAACAATATCTAAAAAAGAACACACATGTAAAATATGTTTAGTTTGTAGAATGTATCACAGGCAAAAAGACACACTAAAGTGCAAGACAGGCTTAAAGGTGCTTAAAGTGATGAATACACCCGATGCAACTCTGATGCATCCCATCCCTGGTCTTGGCACAGGAATATGCCCCAAAAGAATTTTGGGGGGGGGGAGGTGACATGGACTTCATCCAAGAGGGCCTCTTTCCTGCGATCCCAAACACTAAGGGCAGAAAAATCTGGAGTTACCAGGAGCCATCTTTGCCGCATACTCAAACCAACACAGGAAATGGCAGGCCTGAGAAAAAGGACGCACCATGACCTCATTTGAACTCAGGTCCGCAAATGCTATACCCAGAATACAGTACCCAGTCTACGGTTCACTCGGCCATTCTCGAGCCAACTAACCCCCTTTCAGTTCTGACTCATTCAGAATCCTGCTCACTACCCAGGTAATCTCAAAGAACTTATTAACACATTCCCACTTGCTCTTTTTTGTGACCTGGATGATCATTTTATCTGCTTCCTCTGAAGCTCTTTATTACCTTCCTACTTCTTTACTGGGGGATAATTCTTCTTTTAGGTGTGTGTGTGTGTTTGTGTGTAGAAGATATCAGTTAAGTATATATGCCTGTGGAGGCCCAAGGGTGACTTGGGAATCATCCTGGATTGTTCTATGTCCTTATTACTCTGCCCTGGGTTTTCCTAGGCTCTGTCTTCCAGGACAGGAATTACAGGCCGCCACCATCTCCATCCTGCATTTTCATGTGGGATCAGGGGATCCCAACTCAGTTCCTTTTGCTTACAAGGCAAGGCTTTAACCCCTGAACCATCTTCTCAGTTCTCTTCCTTTAGTTTTTGAACACAGAGTACTTAAAACAAGAGGTGCAGACAATGGGTTTAAGATTTTCTATTCTCTATCTGCTCTGATACTCAGAGATCCTCCCACAGGTATTCTTTGGGTTTGTCTGCTTAAACGTGCATTATTTATGTTAAAAAATAAATAAAAAGAAGTCTAAGAGAGTCCAGCTGCTGCTCCCGGGTGATGTAATGGGCCTGTCTCTAGCAGAGGCAGGGCTGGCTTGAGAGCTGAGAAGCAGCCTGACTCCAAATCTAGTGGTCTCATTCTGACAGACATACAGCTGTGTTGCTGGGTTACCGAGCACTGTGAACCTCTCTTCTATGCTTGAGGAACTTGACCCCAAGGACTGTGGCCACAAGTTTCAGACAGCGAAGCTTCTAGGTTTGATATTTCAAGTATCTAAAACCAACACTTGTAAAAGGTAAAATAAAGGGTCTCTTTTTGAAGTCAGAATTGTGATATATGGGCCTCATGGGTAAATATTGACTAAAGGAAAAGAGAGGGTAATTACATCATGATATAAATCAGAATTTTAAATTTGGGCACTGTGTTGTTACTACACATGAACTTTCTGTCCTTAGTGAAAATTGACAAACTGACAAAGAGTTCATTACAGGAGATAAAACATGGCAGAGGCCAATCAAAACATTTTTGAGGGGTTTGAATTTCACTCTAAATTCCCTGCAGAGTCTCTAAACCTAGCAAAGAGACATTCTCTTATTTTCTTCTTGGACATTTTTTAATGAAAACTCTAAGTAAATATTTTGCTACATACATTTACATAATGTGAACTGGCACAACTCCTGTTAGGTAATGGCACTGAAGGCGTTATTCATGATGGAGAACAATATGCCTCCAAAAGCTGGTGCAGTGAAAGCAGCCAGAACATTTAGAACCAACATGATGCTTTATAAAAATACTTCCTCTTAATTCCTATTAAAGAAATACAAAACTATTCTTTAAAATTTATTTTAAAAGGTTTCCCATGTACCAGGGTTAAGAAAGTCCCATGAATCTCTAGGTGCAGTAGAAGTCAGAAGAATAATCTCCAAGGTTAGCAGCACCTGCTTCACTTTGCACAGAGACTACAAGCCCAGAGGACTTCGACCACCCTTATGAATGAACTTGAGAGGAATCACCCACTGTGCTCACTTACAGTCCTAAGGGACTGCAGCAAGCTCAGAGCTCATCTCTTCAAAGTCAGCCTCCAGTAGCGTGGGTTCTGCACTTAGTGGGTTCGCCAACATGATAGAGGACAGCTACAAAAGCATATGGGAGCCGGCTGAACTACAATCAGTGAGAATAGGGGATGTGCTTTGTAACCTATGACAGTTACACAAACATAATAGTAGCACAATGGTCATAAAAATCTATCAGTGGCTGAGATGTGGCTCAATGATAGAGTACTTGCCTAGCATTAACAAGACCTCAGGTTCAATCTTGTACCCGCAGCACTAATCAGGTAAGCAGGAATGACTGCTCTGTGCCGGGGCTCCCCAACAATCTAATGTTGACAGTAGTCACACAATCAAATGCTCAGAAAGGTTTCAAGTTATATAGTGTTATAAACCCTCGATCCAAAGTCAGATTGGACTCTGAGCTTTTGCTCCTGTTATTTGCTCCCCCACCCCCACCTCACCCACAGTCACTTCTAGGACATCCCAATTTTCTGTCTTAGTGGGCCACAGCTCAAAATTCCTCCGTATCACTCATGACTCAAGGGAAGCCACATTCTTAGCTTTGGATTCAGAAGTCCTTTTCCTAGCCTTGTTCATGGTCACGCCCCTGTCCCTGAAGGCTCTTTCAATTCCTGCTGCCAACCTCCTCAACCATTTGTAGCAGGGCCTGATTATGGAAAAACCACTAAGTCATTAACTGCAGTTCTCTTTAATTAGAAGAATAAGTCTTGAAAATCCCAGCAGTTCCTTTCAAAATTTCTAGGAGTCAGCTTTAGCGGGGAGCAGAGTGACTGTCTTAACTGAAAGCCTGGTATTGAGCACTGCTGGGGTGGGGGGTGCGTGGGCAGTTCCTTACCACAGTGATACCAGGCTCTTCCAGGCCGGGGTCACTCAAACTCACCTACATCACTGCTGAGACTGGCCTTTTCTTAACCCCAACAGGCCAGACATAGCAGACAACAGTGAGCGCTGTGACAGGTTGAGTATTTGGACCTTCCCCAAGTGACGTACTGAATTCCACCTCCAGGGTGACAAATTCAGAAGGCAGAGTCTTTGGGAGTGACTGAGTCACAAGGACAGAGCCTTGCCAATGAAATTAGGATCCTTATAGAAGACAGATGAGCTAAGAGAGAGAGAGGGAGAGAGAGAGAGAGAGAGACAGAGACAGAGACAGAGACAGAGACAGAGACGGAGAGACAGACAGAGCTCATGGTTGAGTCCTTGCGTGGCAAGCATAAGGCTCTGGGATCCATCTTCAGTACAGGAAAGAATAACAAAAAGAAGTGTGTGTGTGTGTGTGTGTGTGTGTGTGTGTGTGTGTGTGTGCGTGCGCTGGGGGGATCCCAGAGAGTATCCCCATTTTGCCCATCCGCAAAGACAGCAAGATGAAATCTGTGAACCAGACACTATGTGTCTGTCAGTGCCTTGATCCTGAATCTACAGTATAGACAGAAACCTTCTGAATACTGGGAAAAATGAGGTGAAACTCTATCCAGGTGACTAATGACTGATTACTAAATCCTAACTTCAGATGGGGCTCCTGAAGCTTGCGGCTTTTCCTTCCTTGGAACCGTCCCGCCTTTGCCTCAAGCCCCTGGAATACTGTGCCTTCTTCCTGTGCTTTTCCCTCCCATACCTTTGTGTCTTGACTCAGTTCTGCTAATCCGACTCTCCCTGTACTGTCTAATCCACATGTAAAGACTCAAACATACTCCAACAGTTTTCTACCCTCCCAGACCTCAAGTTCTAGCCAGACGACCTGCACAAGTCTACTGGCAAGGATCATTTAGCTGCCACAAATGTCTCCCATTCCTCCCTCCATTTGCATCCATTCACACCAAATCTACCTCCAATTCCATGTTACTGTACCAGTAACATTAAGCAACAATGGTACCTTTCACTGCACAGACCTAAAGAAATCCAGGACCCTCTCAGTTCTCTGGACCAGTCACACTGAACTCTACCTTCCTAACTTCTCCTGTCTGCCCAGACCTCTTGCCCTCTGTCCCTTATCTTGCCAGGATGAACAACCTTGCCATTAAGGAAAACTTTCCAACCTCCTTGTTGCTCTCCCTGTGACTTCACCGGCCTGGTTCCTATTTAGCAGACAGTGTTCTTTTCAAAACACAGATTTGCATGTCACTCCTAGAAGCCCATTGCTTAGATTCTTCCACTCTTCCCTGCTTGCTGTCCTTCCACCATTTGACAATAAAGATGATACTAACAAAATTCTTCAGGCCTATTTGGCCTGAGCACTTTTAACCTTCCTGGCCCCTACTCATTCAATGCCCCTAACCCCACTGTGACGGACTCTACCCCGGGGCTCCAGCTGTGTGTGTGTGTGTGTGTGTGTGTGTGTGTGTGTGCGCGCGTGCGCGCGCGCATGCATGTGTGCGACTGTGCATGTGCACTTTTCTCCATCTGTTCCTAATAATTCCTACTGTTCCTGACACCCAATCTGAGACTAGACAGCTAGCAAGGCTGCGGCAGGTCTGCCATGACCCAGGCCAAGCTCCACCACTGCCAATTTTTGTGCTTTCCTGTAGCCTCTTGTCCACTCCCAGCACCAGTTACCACATGCCCATCATGAACTACTTCTTACTCTGCAATCAACTTTTGAAGGGCTGGAAAGAGGTCGGGCCTGTAGCCAGTGTCTGATGCTGACTGAATGATCGGTAAAGTGAAAACAAGCTACAGGGCAGCCACGATTGTAAACTCTGCGTGTCTAAGTGCTGGCCCAGCACCAGGTGTTCCACAATGGGCTGCACAAGGAGCACCCAGTCTGCACCTGCTTTTTCAGGTGTCCTTCAGGTGTCACGTCTTCCCAGCATAGTGTGCTCCATGTGCACATAAAACGACAAGCCTGCTTTTCTGTTTCAGAATCAAGATATGTCTCCTTGGAGTTTTAATTTACTGGCTCCAGCTCTGGCTTATGGGCTGCTCAGAACAAGCCCCCATCCTCAGGGGACAGCAATTTGGCTGCTAGGAGACATGAATGGAGCAGGGCTGGGCAGGAGAGCAGCACCAGCTGTGACCGCAGCCAGCCAGCATGGTGGCCACCTACCTCCCTGAGGTAGACTGAAGTAGTCCGAGTTTGATGGACTCCCCTCACAATCCTACCACCTCTCTCCAAACATGCTCCTGACAGTGGCCTTTATTCATGTGGTCACCTGATCAATGATCTTGAGGTTCCTACTGTGTGCATTTGGATACTTGTCTGGGTGTTGGCACATGCTCATAGGGAAGATGGGCAAGGTCCCTTCTCCCGGAGAACTTGCATTATGACAAGGAGAGAATGACAAGCAAATAAACAAGATTAGGATGTCTCAGAGAGCAGAAAGGTCTTCAGAGAAAATAACAAGGGACAAGAGAATGCCTCTCTGAGGACTATATGAAGGCCTACAAGGTGGAGAGGACCATGCCACGTGAGGGCTGGAGGGCATATCCAAAGGAAAGGGATGGGGCAGGGCAAGCCTGACTGACATCGCCAAGGAACACAGAGAAGACCGTGAGAAAGGGAGGCCCCGGAAGCAGGAGCCTAGCGAGGCAGACAAGTCCCCATGCATTTCCTTCAAGGGGGATGGGAAACAGCTGAGTACAACAGGGTCAGGTCCTCAGTGTGTGCTGGACTCACTCCGCACACCGAGGAGTCCATGGGAAGCCAAGGAACGCCCTTCTAAGAAGGATGGCATTGACAGGCAAACAGATGAATTGTGTGGCGAATGACGTGTGTGGTAAGTGTAGGCAGCAGACGAAAAGCAACATCACCTATGAGGCCCCCTCCCCTGCATAGCAGATGTCAGATTTTGATAGGCTTCCATCCGGCCTGTGATGGGAACAAGCCACGCTTGCGAGGGAGGGACCCTCTTGATGCTGTGGCTAGTTTATTTTTTGCTACCATAAACTTCAAGAGAGCTCAGAGAGGATAAGTCAACCAAGAAAAGGGTGTTACTGTCCAGACATGATCCTCAGCGAGGGCTTCTCTTAGGTGGACTAGCAGTTATGTGTACCCTGGTCATGGTTAGTCTTTCCAAATTTCAGAGACAGACTCAACAGCTGAAAAACAACTGAGCTTGGTGCACCTTTATTAACCCTGTCTTTTAGTTGGGGTAAATGAATTCCTACTGCCTTCGGTGGAAACACTGGTTGGGTTGCTAGGTAAGAGGGACAACTCAAGTCTGACGTCTTCCAGCCCTGTGCGGTATTTCGTTATGTAATCTCAAATACAAGCTGACCGCAAGGACGGCATGCCAGGGCAGCACTCCATGGCTGTGACGTGGAGGATATTTCACAAACTTAAAAGGAGTCAGAGAGAAAGAGTTCTGGGGTGCATAAATCTGAATGCGACACAAGGTCTCGAGTGGGGAGGACTGATTGGACGACCTCTCAGGTGCCTTTGTGGCTGAAGGGGGCATAGATTTTCTCTTTTTTTCTTTTTCAGCCATTCATCAAAGAGTTAAAGAAGACCTTTACTTGCAAACCCTCAACTGGTGAGCTCACCTTCTGGAACTAAGCAGCTTGGAGAACCTTTCCCCTTCCTTATTACAAAGGGTTCTATCAATCTGCAAGTACTCAATGAAACTGCCCACATAGCAATTTTTGTCATGTTCAATCTAATTCTCAGGAATCTCAGTTTAAATTTATACAAACAGCATGGAAGAGGAACACCCAGGTAGTCAGTTCCGCCTTTCCCCTTCCAAATGATTTGAGCAATGGCCTTGCTCATTAACAGGAGGGAGAGTGAGGGCTGGACACGGGAGGCTGGCACACGCCAAGTCTAGGAATTTCTAGGAGTCTCCCAAGTAAGTGGGGAAAGCCCGGGTCAGCCGGTCATGCCTGGGACAACACTGAGAACACACACTTGATTCCTCCCCAGCCAAGACACTGAAGTCCAGGGCATGGGCAGGACTCTTGAGGGTGGTTAACAAAGTTAATAGATCAAAGCAACAAGGGCCAGGAGGGGGTGTGTGGTTGGGGTAAAAATGGGGCAGCTTGGCCATGGTTTGACAGTTCAGGGGTCATGTGATAGGAACATGATCTGTCAGTTTTTGTGCATGTTAAAAATTCTCCATTAAAGGAAAACGGAGGAGGAGGAGAAGAAAGAGAAAGAGAAAGAGACAGAGACAGAGACAGAGGGATAAGAGAATGAAAAGAGAGGAGGAGAAAAGGAGGAAGGAGAAACTACAGAAAGAAAAATCTAAATAATAATCCAGCTAAGTAAAACTAGGTGCAAACTTTAGAAGAAAGACAAACCAAAAGAGACAGGTTATAGTTTTAAAAGAGCAGCATGGAAGTGTCTCCAGTGGTGACATCAGGAGGCTGGAGAACAGGATCACTCTAGTCTTCTTTGTACTTATAACTGTTTTCAGAACCGATGAAGTAGTTACAAAATTAAAAAAAAAAAAAAAAAGCAAACTGGCTTAAAACTGCCTGGAAAGAAACATATGAAGATGGCAACAAGAGTTTCCTCTGAATGACAGGACTATGGAAGTCTCCTGCTTACAAGTAATTCTGAATTTTCTGAAGTAAATGGTCCCTTAGTGAAATCCTAGATTTTTTTTAACATACCGACAAAATGCTACATATACCCTCATTTGCTTTCATCTGCTCCCAATCCTCAGCATGCCCCCAAAATGTTTGCTTTCTTTTCCTTCAAACACAGATTCTGGCAGCCAGGGAAGGAGACCAGGAGAGCAGGTTCGGGCTTATGGACCGATTCTGGTGGTTGGCCTGAACCTCCGCCAGCAGGTTCCACGCAGGTGAATTTAAATGAAGCAGGCACTGGGCACATCCTCCTGAGCAGGAAGCAGGTACTTCCATGCCACAAACGAGACCCCCGTTTTCAACAGCTGTTGAACTGGGTCAGCATCATTGGCTGCGTAAGTGTGCACGGTACACTGGGGTCGGGGTCGCCCGAAGGGGAAGGGAGAGACTGAGGAGCCAGGTGGGAAATAGACGGAGGGCCAAGACAGAAAAAAAGAGAAAGGAGCGAAGGGAGAGGGGGAAGAAGGAAGGGGGGAGCGTTGGGAGTCCGGACCCGGACATGCTGGGGGGGCTATTTGTTTCGTGGGGGGTGGGACCAGCGGGTGTTGAGGGTGTGGGTGGGGAGGGGGGGGGGAGAAAGGGAAAAAGAATGGGGGGGAGGGAAGGTTCGGAGGAAGGAAGGACGGAAAGGACGGATAAGCGAAGGAATGGACAGGCAGGCAAGTTGAAGGGACTGAAAAGAAAGGAGAAGGACGGGCAAGAAAGGAAATGGAAACGATATAGATTTAGGCAAAGAAACGAACATGGGTTCAGGGAAGGAAATAGAAGAAACAAGTGAAAATAGCTATACGCCGGCCTGCAGGGGTCGAGAAGAAAGAATAGGAAGAGGTTGGAATAAGAGAAGGGGAACAGCACGCGCACGGCCGGCCCCCACGGGCATGTGAAGAACAGAAAAGAAAGAAGCGGGGAAAGAAAAGAACGCAAGCCCAGAGTGGTATGGAAAAAGACATGCAGGAGACGAAGAGCAGGGAGAAGAACGAAAAGAAAAGAAAGAAAAGGTAAAAGAATAGAAAGAACCGAGGACA